>DWAO01000178.1:0-31095 GCA_018230605.1 Heliconius congener | reverse complement strand
AGAAATGTAAATATAAATTTAAGTAAATATTTCATCTCCTCGAGTGGGGATCGAAGCCATAACCAGTCGGTTTTACAGTCACACTTTGTACCACTGCGCCACGACTGGCCTCGTTACATAGTGAATACATTAAAAATTATAATATCAGTATTATTTGTAATATCATACAACTTATGACTTCAAAATAATTAGATAATAATTAATATTTTTTTTTCTGTTAAATGAATTATAGAAAATAAAAATCATTATTACCAAATTATTTATCTTTAATACAATAAGAAACTTTATCCATTACTATTTTATACTGCTTAATGTAATAATTAAAAAACTTATATTTAACTTTTATATTTAACTTTTTGGGTGTATAAATATTCACGAAGCTATTTATAATTTTCAATTACCGACTCCAGGTCAACCTTTTCAATTAAACACAAAAGGATTGAAAATACGACGAGCGTAAATAAAAACCATAGATATGTAAAACCAAAAGCATAATGTCAATAACATAAATATTCACAGGAAAATATCCTTAGGTAAACCAGCCTGACGCTGTATCCCGCACGCAGCAGGGTAGGCAGAACCTAGTGTTAAGACACTCCATTCCCTATTTTTAGTTAGATAAAAAAAATTGTTTTATACTCGTTATTTGCGCGAAGCGAAAATTACAAGTTTTCTCGACCAGGTGGTGATTCCAATCGCGATGGTCGACTTGTGTAATGTCGCACGTGCTACTTTTGCATTGTATAATAGTGACGCAAACAAAACAAAGCCTTAATTGTGACTATATAAAGGTCACTCTATAATAATATAGTTCTTGTAAGAGCATTAGTACTAGCTACTGCATTAGGTATTCTAATGTATAATTTAATTAAAACATGAATATTATTAAAAATATATAAATATACTTTATACTTTTTATAATAATTTTATTATATTTTAACACCTAGTAAATTAATATTGCAGAAAGCATTTATGTCGGTGTATCTATAAAAGAAAATGTTTTTTGGACTCCTTGTCGACAGAAGCCTATAAAAGAAAATTATTTTGTAATTGAAGAATTTCTCCTAAAGACCTCTTTGGTAAAAGGTTAACTAGGATAGGAGCAAAATAGCTGGCTTAAAATACATTGCATGTAAATTAAGTTCAAAGCTCTTGAAGTTGTAAAAAATGGAACCAGTTCATACGTTCAGTATTTACGTACTAAAGTGTAATTGCATGCTTCCAAGCTAGGCAAATATATAGTGAGTTATGAGACACATAAATTGGTATGAAAAAATGTATTTCTAAAGACTATTTCCGATAGTGGTCGCTTTAACATGCATTGGATGTAAATTGAGTTCCTGAATGCCGTGGGGAGCGTATCAGGTTGTAATAATAAAACTGAAACCGAGGAGAAATATTGTTTTCGTATTTAACATGCATTTTAATACATGTTATTGTGTCGGAGTGGGGTAGAGTGTGGATGGATACGTGACTGCGGTGGGTTCCATCCCCATTTGGGGGAATTATAATGTTGAAAATAGTTTCGTTTGTTTCATCATGTAAGATATAGTTCAGTGTTGTAATTTAGCATGTAAATGTAAAAAACGTATAACGGAGTGTCTTCGCATCGAGTTAATTTAATAGATATAAATAAACTGATTGTTAGTTATTAATTTCAGCTCTTCCTAAGTAAACACATTTTTAACTGGCATTTTTGTAATTATGTATATACATATACATACATAGCCCAACAAGCATAACGTGAATGCAATATATAAATTGTGTCAAGAATTTCTTTTAATTTACCGTACGTGAACAAAGAGTTTATGTTGCAGCAAGATCAAGCTTTCCAGCTCCACTGACCCAATTTTCGAATAAAACTTGGCTTGGTTATTCCTGTTGTATAACTCTTTTTTATATTTCAAAATAAGTGGTGAAGTGGTAAATTATAATTAATAGAAGTAGTTTTGTAAACGCTTATAAAATATTTAATATACAATTTTAAATGAATGAGGTTAGGTTTTTATTTTACATTTATTCTTTCTGAATCATCATTTTAATTGCTTTTTTTATTTACCTCGATATGCAAAAAATGTATATAATAAAAAAATATACATAATTAATTAATCTTAACCATAGATAGAACTCATCGGTCGATTTGTATTTCTTATCTCAGCATAAGGTGTATTTAGTTCCCGTATCGGGTGGACGGCATCTAGGTTAGATTGATTCGAGACCAGCCACGACTTAGCCCTAGGTTGTAGTCGCATCACGACACTAACCTGCAGCGTTTCTGTTTCACATTATTATAAAGCATTATTTATTATTTGTTACTGATTGCTTGAAATTATAGCAGAGAAAGAAAGCTCAGAGCTTTTATTTGTATTTTTTAGCGATTAAAAATACATGTGTTTGTGTTTATTTATATACAATACTCCTTTGCAGTGTGCAGTCCAAATAAATCTATACAAACTAGATCGTAACTGTGACATATTATACATTTATCAAGCAAAAACAAGCGTTTTTTATATATTATATTATTATTATATTCACATATATCAGATGTCAAGAATAGCCATGTATCGAAGTCGTCAGTGTATAGCTGATAAGCCCAACGGAGAAGAAGGTTGAGCTTTCTACCATCTGGGATCCACTCATGAAAAATTTTAAATCTTAAGCCTACTACAACAAAGGTCAAGATAAAGTCATGTTATTCTGCAAGAATCCAGGCGGCAATTAAGAAATCGTCGGTGCTACTTTGCTACCGTCTGCCCGTGTCCACGGACTACTGCAAAGTATTCGAAACGTCGAGTTTTCAAAAATGTATAGTGATAAATATAAGTGATTAATCCGGTTAAAGAAAGTTCTTTTGAAATTGTAATAATCGAGGAAATCCATTCAAATCAAATTTAATTTACATTTTTAATTTTCATATTCATTATTTTAACTTCAGTTACTTAGCTTCTGGAGCTTGGACACACGAGCGACGCCTTTATTGCTGCTAATATGGGTTTGTATAATACGGAATATAAGTACCAAGTGAAAGTGTAGTAAAAAAATTTAATACGTAACTTAAATGTGAGATGATAATTGAAGAAAAAAACCAGATAACTAAATAAAAAATATCATATATTTTTGAGGAATAGGCTTGTTGTATTTATTAAATATTTAATGTAAATAAGTAGAACATGCACATATGTATAAGCAATACGAATAATCTTTGAATACTTTAGTGACCTCAGGGTCAAGGAACACAGAAAATTTAAATCAAATTCAAGTTCAAATCTCATTAAAACTTAGTACAAAGCTCTTAAGAAGTTCCGAGGACGTTTCTCGCAGTCACAGATAGCAGCGACACCTTTTTATAATTTGCCGTCTTAAAACAAATTTTAAATAATTGAAATTCTACATAAGTTCAGACTGAAATTGAAATTGGCTGTGGTTCTGCGATAACAAGCTTTTGAAATGTTTGTGTTCTTCTATGAATCTTCTATTACTGATTCTCAAGGACACTTTTCGAACTGCTGTGCAATATATGTAGCTTCTATGTTTTATAATATTATTCATAAGTCTATTCTAGATTTAAGACTAAGTAAAACTTCTGTTTGTTTCTATGTTTTTACACCATTAAAAGAGGCGGTGTTGTCTGTATGTCAGTTTATAACTCAGATGAATAATATAACTTAAAACAATATATTAGGCATATTTAGTGCAAATTATGTGGAGAATTAGGGTACATATAATTAAAGTTTATATATTATATTTTAATATAATATCAATTTTCTTTTCCTGTGTAAACGATACTCTGTATAACTTTAACAATATCATATTTCAGAGATATAATTGGCAATTACCGACCTGATAAAGCATCTCCTACGCAATAATTAAAAATACACTTCCTATTTCACCAGTACAGTTTCTAATTTGTATTTGAACAAGTAAACAATGAAGTATTGGGAAAAAAATAAAAAGTTTAGTATTACGTTCACGATTTCGCTTCGTCATAAAGACGTATAACAACCAAAGCTAATGGAATTATCTCTATCGGTTTTGGTACAGATACCGATAGCAAAGCAAATTATAACAAATACTATTGGTTCCTTGTGTATTTTTTGCGTTTTATAGCTACTTTCTTTTTAAAATATAATTGTTTTTTATGTATATTTCGAAAACATATACAGCATGGTCGGCATAAAGAATTTGCTGGCTAGACACTCCGTTTTCTACTTGCCGATCGAATTTGCGATACGGCGTATTGAGTAGAGGAAAACAACGCTGCAAATTATCAGAGTAATTAAATTAATTCATACCCTTAAATAAGGATTGAGTCCAAAACCACAACGATTACCGCCTGACACTTTTCCACTGCGACACGATATGATAGCGATGTTTATTTTGTTAAGAAATACCAATTAGTATAGGCAATTATATTATTATTTCTTTATATGAAAAGTTCCGTAGCTCGCAATATCTCTCTCCCCGATAGTTATCCCTGTCCCTTTATTATTTTTTTCAGCAGTTTTATACCTTTTTAAACAAATTACCAAGTTGTAGCATAACTTTGTAATTTTTTTATTATTTTACCCTATGCTTGTGATAAATTATATTATGAGAAATGGCAGGGTAGGCAGAGGGAACCTATAGTTAAGACACTCTGTTCGCCAATTTCCGCCGAGTTTGAGGCATTGCGTGTTCAGTGGCGGAACTCGACGCCGCGCTTGTCCTCGACACAGAGCAGAGAAATGGAAATACATATGTATATATATATATATTTCATCTCCTCGAGTGAGGATCGAACCCACAACTAATCGATTGTACAGTCACACTTTGTGCCCCTGCGCCACGACTGGCCTCATGATGATATGATATATATTTTTTAATGTACCGCATTTCAAGGCTGCATACTTATAACCAAATAGCTTATTACTATAATTAGGTAATAGTAAATAGAGCTGTCTAGACTGGTCTATTCATTATTTAGTACGCCGAATGTTGTGTATGAAGTATAATAATAAATTTGACACTTAAAATGTTTTGATAAACAAAACATCAATAAGATAAGACAGTTAATGATAAGAAAATGCTGTAAACATATAAAAATTACACGTAGCGGTACCCGAGCCTGCGACTCTTCGATGTTGTCCAAGACGTTCAAGTCGATTAAAAACTTTAGAAAATAATGTCCTTAACAATTGAATAAGTGTATATATAATATACTTATTCAATTGTTAAGGACATTGGCTATACATCTAGAGCCACAACGCCAACCTGGAAGAATAGTGTTAAAACACTACGTAGCTTATAAGTATCTCATAAATTACCAGAGCGGAAAATGAAAAGGAGTAAAAATTTAAATGCTAAATATTTCATACCCCCGAGTGAGAATCTACCCCACAAACGTCGGGTCGCTACTGAGCCACGCATATATATGGGCGAATAAATTATAAATCTCTATATTTAATTATGGTACTTTCACTAATTACGTCTTTAGAAACAAAAAATCATTTCATCATGTAATTTAACTTAATTGTATTTTATTACATTCTCTGTTATTTCACTACATCACAATTTTCTTTGAAGTAACGTGACCTTATACGTAATACTGTGGTTATATATGTGGCTTGGGGCGTTTCATTCTAAATATTTAATTGTATAGGTGTTGTATCACAGCCTTTAGGATATAAATGGAGCGGTAATTGAAGGTTAAGTAATCATTTTTCTGTTGTATAAACTTTTCTAATGTAATAGACAAGATCAATGAAGTTATGTTTTTTTTTAAATTACGATTGTTTTTGTTTTAATACTTATTTCTTTTTATTAAAACAAAAACAATCATCATTAAAAAACTGTTTTTAATTGTAATATCTGAAGTTAATTGTAGTTTTTATTTATTCGTATTTGTAATAATGTGTAATTGTAATTCAATTTATTATGAATCAGGATTATTTTGTAAATGCTGTACACATCTGTAATTGATATTTGTAACAGAACCAGACCGATATATGAATTTTCTTTTAATATTATAAGCTACATTTATTGCTGATGTGTCAATAAATAAATAAATAAATGCTATGTATGTTGTGTATTTTAAAACTGTATAACAACAATTATTTATTTTTCAGCTAAACGCTGTGTTCCCCATATAGACGGAGGGAGTCTAGGGTTAAGACACTCCGCCCCCTACTTTCCGCAAGAATTCTGACATTAGAAGCATTCTTTGTTGACAAATGTAAACATTAAATTATTTTTTAAACATATAACATATGTCAAAAATTACGTAGAGATTAGAAAATTATTCGTCCTACATACAAATACTACAAACGGCTCCGTACGCCTGCCTGAACGATGCGATTATTTATTTACTTAATTTTATATAGGTAAGTCTATTTAGGCAAAATTGATTTGTTATTTTAATATACTAACCTATACTGTTGTACACTAAATATATTGTAATTTTAATTTATTGTAATTTAATTTGTTTTTTGCTCGCAAAAATAAAAGTAAATGATTGATTATATCTACAAGTATCTGGGAGGAGAACTAAACGATTTGTCCCGGCAGTTATTAATAAAAAGTTACCTATATAAATTAAAATATTAAACATTTCGACATATATATAAACTACATTAGACTAGGTTAGGGAGTAGAGTTAAAAGAGGATTCCTTCTAAGGGAACGGAAATAGTTCAAATGTTCTGGTGGCTTTTGACAATAATTGAAAGTCATAATAGCAGTAAATTATATAATTTAAACTATCGATATCAATCCACCTCACAGAAACGATTGGTCGAGATATTCACAAGTTGTCGCTATCACTTGATCTGCGTGATAGTAATCGGAAGATAGTAAGGTCACTTTTATGTTGTAACCGTAATAACTATAATTGCTTTTATTGTTTGTTTTTAATTGGTTGTATAATAATTGAGATGGCCGAAACTGCAATTTTAATAAAATTACGTTATTTTGTAATTGTTTTCGCTCTGGTAGTCAAAACTCATATTGTCGTCGAGTTTCATCCCTCAATATGAAATGTATGGAAAATTATGCGGAAAGTGGAGATCGAAAGTGGAGTGTGTCTTAAAATAAATTTTAAACTAATTCCCTCTGCCTACTTACTCTACTATGCGGGAAAAAAAGAGTACGCCTACTATAAAGCATATTTTGTGAACTATAACGGACTACTTTATAAGCAGCATGTTCGTAGTAGTAGTAGTTATTTTATTAAATATAAAAGATATTATGTTTTATACTTACATTATTATATGTAAATTAAGAAAATGGATGCTGTCACCATCACTTATTTTGATATTACCTACATGACGTCAATAAATTATTTATGGAACAATTTGCGTTATTGTAGTTTGGCAGGTTCAGGGTCATCGCTTTGAAGGTGTCTTTTTTGTGAACATAAGAACATAATGTGTGCTTGTACCTACCTACTGATACAAAAAATATTTATAATATATACTTGTACCTCAATCATATATATTTCTAAGAACACAGAAATAACTGTGCAAAAATATTTCGATATGTTATGATTTGATTTGACAGAGTATTTCGTAATATCAATTTTCATGTACACGTAACAGTACAAACGCCCAGGTTATCGATTATATAATAAAATATTTACGCCGATATGAGGAACAAGTGGCTTATGACATGACTGTGTCAAAATATTCGACGTGATAGTTTTGAATTCAAATATCAAAAAAATATTGCTTATAAAGTAGGTATATATTTTTTTTAATGTAGGTGATATACTTCATTGTTAATATGCAATGAAACTATGACACTGAAGTCAAACTATGACAGATTTAAAAATATATTTTTTTAATTACATGAAACTTTTGTTAGTTCTTTTTATGTGTGTATGTATGTACAATGTATATGATTAACTGTTTGTTCTTCCGAATAAAATGAAACAAAATTATGTATAACTAAAATTATTTTAAGTTACCTACTCAAAAATCTATACAGCAACTCATGTTCAAGTTATAAGAGGTGATATTTCCTTCTCATTGCAAATAGAAACGCTGTCCCCCGTAATAATTTACACTAATGGAAGCACTTGACAAGTTCAGGGACGAACATGCGTTGAGGGTTGCTCGCCTTTGATATAAGGTGCCTTTGGCAAGTAAGTAAATGGGGGCTTAAAATTTGAATACAACAAGTAATACATTTTGGGAATTTTTGAATGGCTTTGGTTCAGGTGGGTGTGCAGCAAATTCGGATTTATTTAATTAATGCTTTTCTACTGTAATTTGTCGGATTCATTTTAGTACAGACATTAAAATGAAATTTAAATTTTATGTTTGAAAAAAAAGTAGCTTCATCTATATAAAGTCCGCTATCATATAAACGGTAAAAAAATTTATCTATAATTTATCTATCATATAAACGGTAAAAAATTTTTAGAATATAATATTTTCTAACTATTTGAAACAACCAAAGAATACATACTTGTGTTTAAAATGACGTAAAAACGTTTCAAGTAATATATAATAATCATTCCCGCTAATGGATTGCCTTGACAAGTTCAGGGTTAAGCGATTGAACTTGAGAGTTCTAGAACAATCTTACGGCCTTGTTACTTAGGACCTTTAATATTAGATAAAGTTTAGGTATTATTCTAGTAATAACGCGATGATCATATTTAATCACAACATGATTTTTTTTGCTCTTAACGTAACTTAACGCCGTCACTGATCTTGCAAGAGTGCGAGTCTTAATAGGAATGGGAATAATTTATTGTCTTGTATTGATCGAATCCGCAACCATCGCCTACATCATTCTGTTAAAAGAAAACTTTGTATTCTACTTCATAAAGTTATCCTATAAGTTACTTCAAAGGATATAAATCTACAATTAACGTCCATCCAATTAACGCTAAACATTCAGCCCTTATTAGTAGGATTGAATAGTTCTAGTATATATTCTCGGTTACGCAGTAGGTCACCTAATAAATGTTCGCAGAGCGCAACACAATCACTCCCTGGGGAAATTATCCTAACATTATCTAAGTTTGGTTAGCGCTAACTACTATAATGTATGATGTGATACGTGATGAGGTAAATAATTAAATAATATAGAACAAAATATTACTCTTGTTTGAACTTTAGTTGGATTACTAAATAGTTGTTTCGGTAGCGGAGCTTAACGCCGCGATTTCTCTTATCACCAGATCGAGGAAATAATTATAAAAATTCGTTCCTTTAGTAGGAACCAAACACACAATTGTCACTTTTACAATTCATCACTCTATGCCGCTGCACCAAAACGGCCTCATTACTTTTTTAATTAAAAATAAAATGAATTAGTTTCCGGATGGGATTCGAACCTATAACAATTTGAAATATAGGAGCATTAACGTATCATTTATGCCGACGGCGTCGTATAATCAATTAAATAACTTTCAGGACATAAAATAAAAGTTAAGAACTTTTTAATAAGAATAAAATTTAAAAGTTTAATTATTATAACGTACATTCAAATAAAAATACATAAAATATAACATTACAGACAACGTGACTAAGACACGTGTATGTAAAATAGATGTTATATAGGAACGTTGCAAGTATAGCTAGGTAGCTTTTATTGAAATGAGCAGCATTTAAATTCTCTTTGAACTGTAAAAACTCTGAGGGATAGAAATAAAATTTTCCTACAACAAGTAAAAACACGATAGCTGAGCGAAGACTGAACAATATCTTTTATGAAACAATAAAGTTAATGGAAGCTGCAACGTTGCGAGTCAAACGTTTTTGTAGTAATTAGTGATTCGATAATTATGTATGCGTAAATTTATTATTGATTTGTTTAATATTGATCTATCGTTGCGTTGAATTAGTTTATATATTTTTGTTTTTTTAGCTTTCCGTTGTATTCCGCGCATCGCAGGGTAGGCAGAGGGAAACTGGGAACCTAATGTTAAGATATTCCGTTCACATTCAAGCATTTTGGTTCCCCACTTTCCGCGGAAAACTGGCGGCATTGCGTGTTGAGTGGCGGAACTCAACGTCGAGTTTCGCCTCGTTACTCAGAGCGAGGATAAGAAAATATTTTTTTTTCATTTCCTCAATTGGGAATTGAACCCACATTCTATCACGCTTACAGTCGCACGCTAATGCCCCTTGCGCCTCAACTGGTCTCATATTTAAATAAAATTTACTGTGTAAAATACTAACTTTATTATAATATCCTTCTAAGATTACTTATTTAATATTATTTATTTTTCAGGTAGGCATTCTATATTTAATTTATTACGGCAATATGGGATATTGTATACAAACCTCAACAATGGCTTATGATTGAAAAAATAATGTAAATTAAACAGTATGTATGTAAGATAGTGACGCACACTGAGTCTTGTGTACACTTAAACTATGTATAATCCTTAAACAATCCTTAATCCTTTAAGTGGGGGCTTAACTGTGAATTCGGGCTCATTTCACATCTACAAATATTAGATCAGAGATAACCTAACGTTAACGTAACGAGGCAAAATTTAAAATTAGTGGAGTAAAGATTAGTATATTATTTTTTTATTAGTAATATAAATACCTACAGTACCTACAGTAATATAACAATTTAATAACTTCAAAAAAAAATCACAATATTTTTCTTTTCAATATGATAATATTTAAAGACCTTGATTGCGAAGGAAGCAGAGCTCTCTTATCGTAAAGGTTTTAAATTCGCTAAGCATTTCGTATGTTTGTTTGCTTTAACAACGATGCTGTGAGTGTAAAAATAAGATCAAACAATTTATGTCTAAAATTGTAACAAATTAAAAACTTATATCAATATTTTTTTATATCAATATATGAATATATTTATATTTATATCAATGTGCAAAAATGAAAGAAAATATTATTTTATTTCTAACTAAACTAAACAACAAATATTTTCATGATAGATTCACATAAGTTTTACATGATAACCTATTCGTTCATCTCCTAGTATTAAAACACTCTCCATTTTCCGCCGAATTCTAATAGCATTGCGTGTTCAGTGGCGTACCTCAACACCGTGCTTTGCTTCTACACCAGAGCGAAGAAATGAAAATATTAATTATTGCATTTTCTCGAGTCGAAATCGAACTCACAACCTGCCGCATTAACAGTCACACGCTCGTATCCTAGCGGCACGACCGTCCTCACGAATATGCGCTGTTTATATTTCCTTCTATGAGACTAGCAATTTATTTTCTCCATGAATATCATTATGACAGGAATGCAAGTACACAACGCCTGAAGCGTTCGAAATCAAATTTCAATTACATAGTAAATGTTTCACACACATACTATATGGACGTTTCAATTAAGGGGCCAGAGATAAAGGGCGAATTAGCCGTGTAAGTGCTCCGACGAGCGACATCACAGACTGACACTATGATAATTCCTGTGATTTGTATCTAGATAATAGTAGGCTTGTGGACCGTGATTAAGTGTTAGTAGGTTTTTCTTAAAAAAGTAATTGTAGAAACGTGTAATTTACATAACTTAACTAGTTTTACATAATTAAGTATTAAATTAGTTGAGAAAATAAAAGAAACAATGATTAGCGTCATATATATATATATATATGTATACATATTTCCTTTCATATACATATGTATACATTAATAATTATATTATCTAAGAGAAAAGAATTTTAATATGGTGTTGTTTTATATTTAACATAGCTTCACGCTATATCCCGAAGATAGTAGAGTAGGCATACGGAACCTAATAGTGTTAAAGAGTTTTATTTTCCTAAATATATTGAGGCCATTATGGCGCAGGGGGATCAGCGTGCGACTGTAAGCCCAACAGGTTGTGGGTTCCGATTTCCGCTCGAGGAAATGAAATATTTAATATTTTCATTTTCCTCGCAGAGGCAACTAGGTAAAGAGTTCCCTCTGCGTACTCTGTTGTGTACGGGATACAGCGTGGAGCTGATTTAATTTAATTTTAATATTTATTGCAATTTTTTTGTTTGATAAAATTATTTTCGCTTGTTATTTTTAATTTGCTTAAAAGTTTTGACATCAGTTACATCCATTATTTAATAAAAACATGAACCGATATACCGACTGGTTTTGGGTTCGATCCCCTCTCGAGGAGATGAAATATTTACTGCGGCATTGAATTCTGACACTCAACACGCAATGCCTCCAGTATTCGGCAGAAAATGGGGAATGGTGTGTCTTGACACTAGGTCCCCTCTGCCTACCCTGCTGTGTGGGGGATACAGCGTGAAGCTGATAAAAATAAATGAACCAATATTACCTAGACAGACTACAAAATTAAGATTTTCTTCTATATTAATGTATTTCAAAAGGTTAATTTGAATATTTATGGGTAAAAACAATAAAATACCATCTTGCAATGTGCATTAAATTTTAAGACAAAGTTCGTATATGTCAAAGTTATCCAGATTGAATGTGTATACATTGTGTACACACAAAAGACGGTTATTAAATAACTAAACGATTATTCTCATAACAAATTGCTAAACTGTTACAACGACGTCATAAAATAATAACAATCTCAAAGATTAAACTCTCAACTGGCTACTATAAAGAGCTAATAAGCTGATTACATCGGAAGTCGGTAAATAAGTTCAACGTGTGGTAAACGCGTAATGCTGTACTAGTACTGTGCTGCTGTACTCGGTACAGCAATTTAGAAACTTCTGGAAAATTTCTTACCTTATATAGTAAGATCACAAAGTTAATTTTGTTTTATATATCTTGTTTTATATACCTTAAACGTATTAATGACTTGTAATGTAGCCCTGTTACAACGTTGAATATGGGTTATCAATAACGCAATGATCGTTTTCTAAATTAATTTTAGTAATTTCAAGCAGAATTATTGGTATCTGGACGTAGTCCTTGATCTTTACTGCTATGTTAACAATATTATAACGTATCGTGATTGTTGCATACGTATCGTCGAATATGGATCGTGCTACCAAAATTATTATCGAATACAAATTTTGTAGTGTGCAGCACAATTTGTGAATACTGTAGATTATATTTTTAAAACAAAATATTAAAAATTTCATTTCCTCGAGTGGGAATTAAAACCGTCGCTTACAGTCGTACGCTTGTACGCTTGTGCTTGTACGCTTTTATATTATTACCAATAATATTATGCATCGGCTTTTATTTAATCTGAAGGCATCGTATATCTTATGTACAAACAACCAGTCCGGCTGGAAGTGACCTCATCGGCAACTTGTTCTGACTAACCTATGATGCAATTTTATCTTTTTTATTTATGCAGAGGTAACGTATCTTCATAATATATCACTTAATTATTCCTTCTGCGAACTGGGAATAATATTAAGTTTATGTTTTCATACTTCTTTTGGAATTATCCAAATTAGTCTCTTTGTATGATTTTGTAAGGAAAAATGTTGAGAGCTTTTCAAATATAATCTGGCTGTAGCCTGTAGCGAATAATTACCATTAATTGATTCAAGTGTATAAATTAGGAACTTTAATTTTGAGATTCTTTTTTTTTTCATGAAATTGCTTTTGTAGGATCAGGAAAATCACGTTTGTTGAAAATTAGACGTTTTTTTGTTTAAGGGATTTTTAAAACAAACTCCATGTTGATTTTATAACCATAGATTTTTGATTTCTTATCAGTTTATTTTTGTGTTTAGTAGTCATGTTATTTTATTGCAATTGTAGTTGTTGTTCGTATAAAAATAAAACGATATGAAAAAAATTGAAGATATTATAACCGAGGGATATCTAGCAAATGAACAATGTGAGTTATTGCAACCTTTTCATAATATGACTGTTACATTCCTCCCACGTGTATTATACTGGAACTTCGCTAGTACTTACTTATAAATGATACGTTACTAAGAAAAAGATTATGTAATTTCATATTTCCGATAAAAGTTTTAAGGTATTTACAATATTTAGATTTTTTTAGGTACAAATAAAAACGTGGGGAACGGAAGTGTCTTAATGGGAACGGAGTGTTAATACTAAGTAATATTAATAATCTTACTACTAAGTTTCCTATGCCTACTCTGCTATGTGCAGGATACAGCGTGGGGCAAAAAAAAACAGAAAATATTCAAAATTTTCCTAACAGTAATATTGAAGTTGATAGTGTGGCCTCCACAATCGCCAAATCACCAACCACAAAATTGTGGGAAGAAGGTCAAACATGTTACTTAAATACTTCTAAGAATATATTTGATATTTTCTAATATTTTACTCAATTAATTATTCTAAATTTTCTAAATGTGTAGATTAGAAACTTTTTAACAGTACTACACTTCGTACCGTAATCTATTTTTTAGCTTCATGTTGTATCCTGCACTTAGCAGAATAACCAGAGGGAACCTAGGAATCTGGTGTTAAGTAACTCCGTTCTCATAAAGATCACTTCGGTTCATTACTTTCCGCCTAATTCTGAAAGCGTTGTGTGATGAGTGACAAAATTCATCACCGCGCTTTCCGTCGCTACCGAGCGAGGAAAAAAATAATATTTGATTTCCTTGTATGAGAATCAAACCCACCACCTGTCGCGTTTACAGTCGCACGTCTGTAGTGGCTCTAGAGCACAAGGCTCTAGAGCCACGACAGACCTCTAAGTCCATATTATTGTAAATAATTCAACAAAAACCAAAGCGCTTCATAGGTACTTCAGAGTTTGCTGGACGTTGTTATTCGATGAGCGCTACATTACGACAACAATAAGTAATTGCGATAACAACAATAATAAGTATGACGGGTTTTTTTCTAGCATAATTTATTTCAACTTCATTTATATTCATATCTAGTAACTTCAATAAAAAAAATCCAACCTCAATTCACAATTTGTCCACGAGAATAATTTATCTGCATAAATCAATTAGGTCACACAAAATCAGGGTCGCGGTTCGTTATTGCTGTAGTAGTCTGGAGTTTTTTTCTTACAACACTTGACATTTCCAAATATAGGTAAAGTTGTGGATTCAAAGTTTATCGAGCGGAGTTGCAGCAAGTATTTTTGGTTGGCAATGAGTAGGTATACGAGAACGGGCTTGTTATGCAATCTACAAGCGGCTTGGCTTAAGAGAAAAAATATATATCTTTGATTTGAAATCTCATCTTGTTTATGGGACACATGTACGAGTCTAATTACAAAGGGTAATGACAAGTTTTTACGATGTTCGCACGACGTTTAAGGCTGTGTTGATTTAATGTGGAGTATAAAATATTTTTAAATATATATAAATGTTAAATATATTTACAATATGATTCGCCATTGTAACGCAACGGCACAACATCTGACTGTAACCTCAGCGACTGTGGGTTCAATTCCTACTCGAGGGAAAACATTATTTTTATTTCCTTACTCTGATAACAAGACAACGCAAATGATGACTGAAATGTCCTAACCATAGGTTTCCTTGCCTACGCTGCTAAACACCGGACACGACGTAAATGAAAAACTGAAAAAAGTGTAATACGAGTATGTATAAGAGCTCATTTTCTTTGGTTATTACGGTACGTATTCGGGTTTTTCACGTCGCAAGGAACAAAGGAATCGCAAGCAACAAAGGTCAATACATAATTTCTACGGATAACGAATATGATATGAGATGTCCAGTATCAATAGACTATGACAGGTGAGGAGCGGAAAGTATAATATACGATATCAATACATATTGATTACAGAAACTCGGCGCTACAGTTAACTTCTAAGAAGATATAACGAGTGTTGTGTTTCAATGAGGAACGCGTGAAGGTAAAGATACTATTCGCTTTCGTGGCGACCACATCAACTGTACAAAGGGAGTTCGATACCCATTCGGGGCAAAAATTAGTGTAAATTATTTATACAGCTGAAGACTAGTTGGTGATAAAAAGTTAAAAGGCACAAAGAAGGCCACGAGTTTTGGCTTTTGATAGCGTAATAGGATTTTAATGTTATCACGGGCAAATCCTTGGGAGAGAACCTATTGAAGCTTGACTTGTGCATATTATTTGTGGCTATTGAATTTGATCGCTTTGTTGAATCGTAGGTACTACAACTATTTACTACGAAGGAACTTTCATAATAATATTAACCCTTTAGTAACTTTATAGCTTTAATATAATAATAGCAAAATAATTTTTACTTTATACTTTTCCTACATTGTTCATAAAAATTAAAGAAGTCAAGGCTAAGAAAAATGGTATAAAGTGATTGGATCAGGAAATTTTCACATAATTAAGAAAAATCTTTTAAACGTAATACTTTTTCTGTCATTAAATAGTAATAACTACGGTGAGAATTGTATACTAATAATTCATGGAAATTGCCTGGGAAATATGTAAGCTTTTTGCTTGGATTCCTCGTGGAACTTTGTTTACTCCATATTTAATCTGGATAAAATACAAGTATTTATACCGCGTCAGGTTTTATCCGAGTAAAAAAGAAGCTTTTTATGGAATCCTATAAGTAGCACGACAACACGAGAGCTGTATAAGAGCAAAGATCATGTCGCTTATAATGGACAGGTGTAAGTTTATAAAATATAAGAAATTTCTCAGCAGCACTCTTGTAATAACATTGTATATCTTATACTTATAACGTAAGGTACATCAGGCATTGTGTCACACGAGTTATTTTTAGGGTAAAAATAAACAATTTGTATTCTTAGAATATTTAAATATATTTTTGTCTTATCTTTCACGTCTTTTCTTATTCTTATTTATGACTATTGTTGGCTAAAATACATACAATATATAACTTAGGACAACAAAATAACTTACGTAACTTACAGAATGTGAAGAGATTTTAGCGAAGCGACCCATTGATATGTGGCTCCATTTGCACAATGCCTAATCTAAAAGATGACCTGAAAAAGGAGCGGCAGGAGAACTCTAATGCACCTAACCACTAAGTGCTATTCTTATATCTAGGCCATCGCTAGGCTGCACGCATGGCAAGTTTTTGTGCATCTCTCGTAACTATATCTACTATTTCCTTCACATCGTGAATGTTTTATGCATTTATAATTGGAGCGATTGCAAGTTATTTGATGAATTTGAATTTGTTTTAAAATTATATAATTTTGTTTTAATTTAATATAGTTGTATACAATTGAAACGTTTTTCTATTTTTTTGTCAAATTGGTGTGATGCATTTTGTTGTTTTACTTTGTTTCTTTGGTGACTAGATAAGAATAAATTATAGGTAGGAATCTACACTTGCAATCTTAAGAATAACATTAGATACAATATAAGTGCATTTTATACCATTATATTTTTTTGGTAAAAAGTAATGGAGAAGTCAATCTACGTAAGTTTTCTAGAATAAACCTTTGGTATTTTGTAAAGAGTTTCTAACACTCAGAATGAAAACGAAGTGGCGTCAGTTTTAAGACATTATTACATAATGAGCAAAATGAACCAAATATTTGCGGTTTTGTTTACTGAAGCTATTTCGGTATATATATTTTTTATTTTAAGGAAATGAGACACAATCTTTTTATCTACACAGTCATTTGTATTCTGCCGAAGTCCCTAAATGGTATAGGTTCAATTTAGTTAATGAAAATTGGCATGTCTCGAGCAGTCATGGCACAAAATAATGTGTCGAATTAAAATAGCCGTATGACGAAAATCAGCACGGTCAAATTAAATATAAAATATTAAGATTTTTTTTAGCGGCCAAAAATATTTTGTACATTAAGGTCTCCGAATAATATAACAATCATAATAATATATGAAGAGAAAACTATTTTCTCTTACCTGTTTTTGTAGATGAATTAAATAAACATAAACCTTTTATTTCTATAAACGTATGTTCATTTACAAATTATGATTCCACGTACAGAACATGTGCCGTTTCGGAATCTTGCAATAATTATTCTAGACACGACTAGTTATGGAAGCGACATTTAATCCAACTGGTCATATTTTGTTGGATAAAAAAAAACACATAGGAGTCGTAAATAGCAGAAATGCAGAATAATAGGGCAAAGTTTTTTACACGTACGTTTGTTTCTACGCTGAGTAAATGTGTCATATGGATCTGGTACAAGGAAAGCGTGCTAACACATACCTCTAGTGTTCTGCAGATTTCCGCTATTCCATTTTTTTTGTTTTTTTCTCTATGACTAACCTGTTTACACGTTAGTTCTGTTTCACTAGATATATAAAGTTATATAGGGATTTCATGCAATCATGCTAGTGTCCAAACATTCCTATGATTCAAACATTGGAATTGAATCATGATCGATTCATGCAGGTTAAATAGATAACACGGGATATTTATACACAGACTATGCGATATTAAACAATGACATACCCGATACCAAGTGGCCACCTGTAGATGTGCCGAAGTCACCACCGAAAACAATATACATACATATATTAATTATTATTTATAATTACATAAATTACTTTCATTATAATATGGGAGATTATTTATTGATGGAGATATTAATTAATATGGATGTTATACATAAATGCTATTTATTAGCTGTTGCTGTTTAGAACGTGGTGTAGTAATTTACAGCATGTAATTTAAATTAGTGTTTTTATATGAATGCCTTTTAAACCGTTTTCTCTTATAATATATAAATATGTTAAATAACCAAATACCTAATATAATCTATTAAGTTATAAACAAATTATTCTAGAAACATTGCACATTCCGAATGGGTGTTCGATTTTCAAACGCACGACGCTTTTATTAATTTCCCGCCATTCGCTCTGACAACGTCAGTATCCAGTACTCAAGTCTCAGTATGTAAATGGCGTCCGACGAGTGAGTACCTTAAGATCTTTCGATTCGTTTGGCGTGACTGGCGACTGCGTTTAAGAAATTACTTCCATGTAACGGTATGTGAGAACTGGTTTGTATTGTCGAGCATGTTCGTACTGACGGCCGGCGATTTTTCCAAAGTCTTGAGGGCCTCAACAAATAATAGGTTGAGGTTCCGACACGGAATCTCAGGTGGCACGAGCGATTGCACGTTCAGTTGCGCTTGTTCTATATGCTTTGATAGTTTGTGTACACATTTTAAAATATATGCTGCAAATAAAATTTTATATAAATATATTTTATTGAATATAGATATAAATATTAATATACATGATAAAAAAGATTATATATGCCTGTCGTCAGTTTGACTAAAAATTAAACTTTCAGTGAACCTGGAATATAGTATAGAATAGTAAATATGGTACATAAATAACATAATAGACAAATTAATATAAAAAAAAAAAACGTAGCATAAATGTAAATACAAATAAAATTAAATTAACAATATATATGTATAATTTACTCTCGTTTTATATCTTCACACTGTACTCACAAAAACAAGGAAAACACGTCAAGACTAACCAAAAATAAATTATAAAAATTGTGTACCTATTTCACATATTTTTTCACGCATTGTTTTGCTTTTACTTATTTTTAGCGACAACCTGTATCACGCATCTTGCATGGTACGAAAACATAAAAAATTATCCACTTTCTCCGATTGCCGGAACTCAACGACGGGCTTTGTCCTATTATCAGAGCGAGGAATATGAAAATTCCTACTAGTGGGATAGAATCATAGAACTCACAACCATCGCACTTACTCAGTAGAACTGCGCCACGACGGCCTCAACTCTTACTTATTGTCCTTAAACCAGTAGCAACATCAACAACAAAAACAATATGAACATCGCAAAAGGGATATATTTACCGCCACTCGACCGTACAAATTATGTTTTAATGTAGTATTTATTGCGATTTACGACTGTCGACGTGCACGTCTCGCCCACTTGTGCGTGGGCGCATCCACCATAAGTATACGTGAGCTTAATCTAAGCTTATTAAGCTTATTTTATCATTTTTACTTATTTCGTGTGTGTGACATCATTTTTGTACATATAATCTATGTATATGTACAATTGATTTTTTTAAATACAAAATATGTATATAATATGGCGTTCCAAGTTATATGATAGTATAATTATTCTTCTTTGTATCATCCATTTTTTGTCAAAGCCAAAGCTCCTTTATATCGCCACGAGGCATCATCTATCAAAGTAATCGTTGTTGTCTCACTATAATAATATAGGAGTAGTTACTGAGATTACGCTTATTAGGTCATCCGTCTTTCTAATAGGCCTAGATAAAATCACAAGTTCCATCAAGTTTATAGTCGATGGCCATTGATCGTAAGACGAACGGGCCAGCCCTCGCCTAGAGACTCTTGGCTTTTCTATAAATAACCTTCAGCTATTCATAGATTTGGTTTTATGTAAAAAATATTTTTTATATTTTTATTGGTAGTGCAATACGTTTTATGATAATATAGATCTGGCGTTTTATTGACCTATTTAAATAATTCTTTATACAGCACAGTAATTAGAAAATAAATTCTTTCTTTAGGATTAGTGTATAAATAAACAATGATTATTCAAATATCGGTACAAAATGGAAATGTGATTACAGATTTTATAAAAATGACATATTTTATAAAAATGACATATATAAAGTATGACAAGGAGTTAAGGATAACACAGTACTATATTTTATATGAATTTTATACTCCTTTTTGTGATAAGACTAACTGGAAGAATCCTCGTAATTTTGAAGATATCACATAATAAAGATAAAATGCGGTCGCTAAGTACGCTTTATAGTTTAGATAGTAAAACGACACACCATTTGAAGTATCAAAAACATTATTCGTTAGCTTATCAATTTTCTGCATTTTGTTCTTATTCACTTTGCAAAATTATTAATGTGACCTTTTCTTGTAGATTGATAACTTCACAATGGGAAATGAATTTTCATTAAAACAAATGTATAAAATATTGTTATTATTAAAAAACCAATTTCCATTTATATAATAATGTCAGTTTGTCTATTCAATTTTTTATAATGCTATAGAATTCTTGTAGTTATAATTTATTAATTTAAGGACAATATCGAATTTTTAACGAATGTTGAGTGTTGTACCACTATTGGTGGGATTGGTGTGTATTAAAGATAAATATATTACGATATAAATTATATTTATTTAAACAACAACAATCAAAACACTGCAAGATAGACGGGTACCTTAAAGGTTTTGTAGGACTGAAGGCGGCAAAACGTGGGCGATCGACGTAATATAAATTATGAGCTTATATTTAACAAAAAACTTACATATCATACATCACATATAGAGGTTCGTCTTAGGTAAACTTAATTTTCAAGTGTACACAAAATTTGGAAAAAGAAACTATTTTAATTAGTTACTCGGTGAAGTTACTCAGTGAATAATAATTAGGTCGCCGTTCATAAATATTTTTAGCCTTTGCAAATAAAAATTGAAAGTACTGAACTACAGGTAGGTAAAGGCGGGTTGGATGTTTTTGAGTGAATATTTAGAGCACCTACTAACCTGTTTTATCTATGACCTACATTTGTACGCATTAGGATAATTGAACATTGCATTTTAGTTTGAAATTTTCTAATATTAGCTTCAAGCTATATCCCGCACGTAGAGGGCTATTCAGAGGGAACCTAGGGACCCAATGTCAAGACACGCCGTTCCCATTAAAACATTCCGTTCTTCATTTTGCCTAGCCTTGCTGCGTAGCCAGAGTAAAATATAAAATATTTCATTTCCTCGAGTGGGAAGCTAACCTACAATCTGCCGCGTTTACAGTCACACGACTAGCCTCCACCTAAACTCTGCTTCAATAAAAGTAAGTGTATATTGAGAAGATGTAATATAAAAACGCGTTTAACGCTTCATTTATTGTTTTATTAACAGCGCGCCTGATTGCGAGAGTTTTATTGGAGTCTTGACAAACAGTGGAGGCGCTCCATTGATTTGATCCAATTTGCAATTCTGATTCCTTACTGTAGGCACCGATCAAATAAGGATCGTATTTTACGGTTTTCATTGGCAACACGTTCATTTTTTAAAATAATGATTGAAAAATAAATGTTCATTTAGGTTATTTTTTTATTGCAATAACAAGATCACAAAAAGAGAGTTGTGTCGTGTTGTTATTAACAAACTTGTAGGTAATACCTGACTGAAATATCTTTAAAAGTGTGAAAATTATTACGGGCTAGATTATAAAAAGATAAATTCAGTTTGACTCTTAATATATCTATATAATATATGCTTAGATATATAGTTGTTCATTATATTTTATAATTTAAACAATAATACAAAATTAAATTGTCATCAAATCTAAATTTATTATACCATTAAATAATAATATTACTTACTGGTATTCTTAACATCATAAAATATAATCAAAACAAAATAATTTTAGCGACATTTCATTGTCAGAGGTGACCGTCTTGTGAATATTAATAATGTAAATATATGCAAATGACATTAATAATATTTACAGGCAGCAAGTTCGGTGACAAAGCCTATATATACGTCATGACAGAATTTACAAATCACTGTGAATGGAGTAACAAGATTATTATAATTAATATCTTGATATACGGTGGGACTATTTACTATTCAATGTTTATTATAAGACGCTTTCGATTATTTTTCTAGCTTTTTTTTTAGTTTCACGCTGTAACCCGCATGTAGCAGAGCGGGTAGGCAGAGCCCTTTCGCTGAATTCTGGAGAAATTGCCTGTTGAGTGGCGGAACTCAACACCGTTTTTTGCCTCGACATTAAAATGAAGAATTGAAAATAATAAATATTTCATTTCCTCGAGTGGGGATTAACTTGTCGTGTTAACAGTCACACGCGTGTGCCCTTGCGTCACGACTGCTCTCATATTTATAGCTTTAAGTATTATTTTATAAATAATGGTGTTCACTGTGGCTATAAAAATTTTGCTTCATTGTATTCTCTCTCTCTACTTTTTTTTTTTTATGTTTTACGTAAAAAATATATAACTTATTTGGTAGATAACGACGTAATTTAACTTGTTATTAAAAAAAAATAATTTCAGAAATTGCGATTACGTAAAATTACTATAGAAGTCTATACTTAATTTATTTTGTAATGGAATGCTGAACAGTATAGTACCAAATGTTCGATGAGAAAGTTTACTTATTATAAATAACTTAGTAATTTTTACGAATTTCAATATCCAATATGAGCTCCATAATGAGTTCTCCCTAAAGAATTCAACAAAATACAATACATATTTCCATTATAAATTGAGTACTGTAGTAGTTACATTCTAGTATATAAAATCATCATAGTGCAAGTATATACGTATATATATTATATAAATACATCAGTTTGCCGCATTAATTAATTAAACAGGGAGATGAGTGTTAACCACGTAATTGCATATTTACATGTATGTGGGTACTGGCAAAACGTCATTTGTAGAATTTAGTTAGGCTTAACCTAATATTATGTTAACCAAAAATAAACAAGACTTTTAGATTACTTTTAGGTCACGCCGTAGCGTGAAGCTAAAATAAATAAAAACTCTACATACATCCCGCATAAGGCAGGGTGGGCTGAGGGACCCTGGGATACTTGTTTTAAGAAACTCCATTCACATTAAGACACTTTTGTTTCCTACTTTCCGCCAAATTCTGGAGGCATTGTGTGTTGAGTGGCAAAACTCTATACCGCGCTTTGTCTTATTAACAGAGCGTGGAAACGAAAATATTAAATATTCAATTTCCTCGAATGTTTATTACTTTTAACTTTATGCAAACTAAAATTTGTACTTGGGTCTATATAAAAGCTGTACGAGATAAACGTTTTTCCACTATAGCAATAATTTTGATATTTTTTTTAGTAATATTTCAAATGTATTAAAACAAAAACTTTCAGTAATGCACAGTACAGTATGCGGTTTTGAAAGTTATTGGGTTAAGCAACAAAAGCAAATGCTTGCTTTATTTTAACTGTCGATAAAAAGTGAGCGTGTGAACGAACAGTTAACATCAGTTACATCTTTTTTGTTCTATCTTACGTCTTTGAGATTCACTTTCCCATCGTATTATAAGGAATTTATAACGAGAACTACTTTTGCTTAAACATAATGGGTTAAAAGTATAATTGAGAGAAATATTTATAAAAACGTCAATGTATTTATGTAAGTCAGCATCAAAATATTTTTGTTTTATGTTTTGTTTCTAGCTGGTCTAAGTTAAATTAACCATTTTAGGTGAAGTTTAG
Organism: Heliconius congener; assembly: GCA_018230605.1. Classification (NCBI taxonomy): domain Eukaryota; kingdom Metazoa; phylum Arthropoda; class Insecta; order Lepidoptera; family Nymphalidae; genus Heliconius; species Heliconius congener. The sequence goes on along the minus strand of DWAO01000178.1, from coordinate 7,011 downwards.
GTGAAGCTAAACGTATTTAATATTCATACAGTAGTGATTATGACAATATTCATAAAGGTATAATCAGATCCACTTTACTAATGTACAGATTGCAAGTTGTTACTATATTTACCTTATTCAAGTACTAAACACTCGTTAATATCAAATTAAAATGTCCTTGACACTTGTTCTACTTGTTGTCGTAGGTCTATTTACATTTTTAATTAAAATAATATCTGTAGTTTTAACTTTCGCTCATAATTTATTCTAAAAATAGCAAATAATTGTATTAAAAACGTGTTAAGTATATAAACTGTAATGATATAACTGGTGATACAACGTAGACTTGGCAAAGTTAATTGCATACCGTTCCTTTAATCTTAACGAGTCGTGGCAACGAACAACGAAAATCTTTGAATGGCATTTCAATTTAAGACCTTCTCAAGTAATTTTCGGCGTAAACAAATTAAAGCCAACACCGAAAGTAAAGTTTTGCGTTGAAAGTCAGTTTCCATTTACCTTTCTTTACATTGTGGTAAATTATAACGACCAAGAATCACCAAGAATTGTGTACCATATTTATCCTTATGTAGATATTTGTAGGTACTCAAAAGAAATAAAAATTAAATTCTATATTTACTTAATTATTAAAAAATATATAAATTAATATTTTTAGACGGTTTATCTTAACTAAATGCTGACCTTAGGCAAGGCGGCAAGGCACTGCTGCTTGACGTCCCACACGAGCTGGTCGCGAGCGAACTGCAAACTTTTTTGCACGTTCAGCTCGGGCACGTGCACGCGCACCAGCAGCCAGCCCTCCTCCGCACACTCGCCCTCCATTACTCAAGCCATCTATGGAAAAAATAATTTTTCGAATAATCTAAAACAATAATTTTATAATTTTATTTTATGTTGGAAATTGTTGAAACAGTTGGAAATAATGGAATGTAAACGTGAAGGTTTTTGATCTTTATTGATATGATCGTTTCACGATTACAGATTCTGACATATCTAAAATGAGCTAAGAATAATTGAAGAAGCTAAGATGAATTACAAAGCGAAAACTCTAAAAACAACCTAATGTTTTCTTTTTTTAATGTTATAAGATATTATTGCTGTTAAGGTAACCGAGGTAGATATATATATTATATATAAAATATATATTGTATGTAAAATATTTACAGCTTCACATTTTGACCCGCGAAGTAGGTTAAGATAATACCTAGTGTCAAGTCACTAAGTTCTCCGTTTTCCGATCGAATTTGAGGCATTGTGCGTTGGGTGGCGAAATTTAATATATACATTAACAGATATTAATTAAGGAACAAAAGGAGAGAAACCGCAATAAAAATAAATAAAACCTCACATTAATTCACTCTCACATTACAATTCAGTAATTCTTAGTAACATTCCTGCTATGGTCATAAAGTTACCAAGATATATTATACGATTTTTAATTCAATACATTATTGTCTATTCAATCCTAAGTATTGCATCCATTCCGTGAGGGTTGCCGTCTCCGTCTTGCCGACAAATCGTGAGGCGGCGCGTCCGGTCTGCCTTCTCTGAAGCTGGTATTACGAATTCAACGTTCGGTGGCGCCAACTTATCGCCTATTCTATGTATTCTAGAGACAATCGCGCCGCCGCAATGCTAACATGGCGCCGGATATAGGGTTGTAATTTTGTTTAATAAATAGCTTATTGTTGCTGTTTTTTTTTTATTTTGGAAAAGCGTAATGTGAAATATATATTTTTAAATATATTTTGTATTAAATACTTATTTAACACGGATTGATTTTAACACATAATATAGGATAATAATAGAATAATAACTAGCTTTATTTAAATAGGTACAACATATTATATATTTCAATCAATAAATACAATTAAAAATAAAATGTTTGATAATGTAGCTTTATAATAATATATATAAATAAGGTAGATACATATATACCTAAGGCAGATAGATAGTCAAGGTTAATCAAGGCTATTTAAATTTTATCAATTTTTTTTCATGTAGAAGGGTAAGCTCCCTTAGCTTACCCATTAGCGTAGAGGGTAGTGTTATGACACTCCACCTCCCACTATCCGGCGAATTCTGAAGGCATTGCGTGTTGAGTGGCAGAACTCAACGTCGCACTTCCCGACATCAAAGCGAAAAAACGAAAATATTGAATATTTCACAGCCTTGAGTTAAAATCGAACCTACAACGTTAACGGTCAAACGCTTGCACTTTCGCCACGACTACCCCCAAAATAATTATATTTAAGATACTTAACCACATCAACTAAAAAAAAATTCAATATGTTTTCCACTTCTATACTTAATACACTTCCCCCATTAAGAAGCAAGCACGGCACACCCAGGTACACTCACGTATGCGATTATACGTGCACAGTGAATGTTTCATAAGCCTTATCTCGCCAGCAGTAAGTACTGCGTTGTGAGATAATGTACAAATCTTGTTTTCCTATTGTTACTTATAAAACCCTTTTCTTTACGGCGGTAGAAAGTAGTCGGCGATTTTAGTAAGAGTTTTGGTTGTTTGCGTTGTGTAATCAAAATATTAAGTGCGTTTTTATTGAAAATGTTATTTTATAATTATAGGGAAGAAGATTTATCATTGTTTTGTTATGAATAAATTTTGTAATTAACTGTAAAGGCGGTAATAGAACAAAAACCTATTAGCTTACTTAAATTATGTTTTGTAGGTAGCTATGCTTTATACATCAATAACATATATAATGCTAGTCGTGGCACAGAGATAGAAGCGTGTGTTGTGAGTTCGAGTCCCGCTCGAGGAAATGAAATATTTAATATTTTCCGCCACTCAAGACGCAATGCCCCCAGAATTTGGTACAGAAGTGTCCTAATGGAGAATGGGAAAGAATGTCTTAAAACTAGGTTCCCAGGATCGCTCCGCCTAACCAGCTACGTGCAGGATACAACGTGAAACTAAAAAAAAAGTAATTAAACAAGAATTTTGAAGCAAACAAGCTAATGAAATAATAGTCACGTTACAGATAAAATAATGAATGTTCATTAAACAATTTGGGTCGCATTTAGATACGTGCAATAATGACAAATTGATAGGTTACGAGTTACGACTTACAAGCAATTAGGGACGGACTATTTTAAACTCGCATCTGGTGGACGATGTGAAAACTTCGAAATTAATCGAAAAATTAACACAATCGATCGACATGGGGCCAGTCGTGGCGCAGGGGTACAAGTGTATGTCTGTAAACTCGATTGGCAAAGCGCGGCGTTGAGTTCTGCCACTCAACACGCAATGCCTCCAGAATTAGGCAGAAAGTGGGGAACGGATTGTCTTAACATTAGAATCCCTTTGCCTACCCTTTTGTGTGGGGGGTGCAGCATGAAGCTCATTTTAAATTAAGTCTGTATTAAAATGTACAGAGTATACATATATAGATATTGTATTGTATTATTCGTCATAACTTAGTATAGTTCGGGACGACCAAAGCATGTTTTGTTTAAGCATCTATATTTATCGTAAAATAATTAAAATAATACTCAGAATAACAAGACGAAGTACAAGCTATTTAATAAACGTGAAAACTGTATTCTACTTGTTTTTATAAAAACAACAATATCTCTTATTTCTTAGAACTTTTCTTTATGTTAATTATAATATGTATATATTTTTTTATATACACATTTATGTATTTAGCTTATTTAACAGAAATATATAATGTAGTGTAATAACACTACGTTCCCATTACGATTTACTCATGTATCAAGCAACACTACTACTAAACTCTTTAATATAAATATTCACTATCCAGCTAAGAACATAATAATAGATATTCTATTATAAGTAAAATTTTTATATATAATTTGTCATTTATCCTTGATATTTTTAGTAATAAAATGTAAAGTATTTACGTATGCACTGAGAGTGGACCGGTACGTGGTATGCAGTTACCCTTTTTATCATATCAAGGATATTCAAGCTTTTAAAACGCCCACTCGTATATGTCAAAATATAGTATAATAAACTACTGAGTATATTTAAATGTCACGTGTAATATGAAAAAAAATATTTTAAATTATTTTAATATTAGATGTTTTATAGTGTTATTCCCATACTTGAGACCGTCGTGGTCCAGGGGCACAAGGGTGTGACTGAAACGCGACGGTTCAATCTCCACTCTCCACTCGAGGGAATGAATTATTATTTCTTAATATTTTCATTTCTTAGCTTTGGCACGAAGGCAAAAGCCCGGCGTTCCGCTTAACACGCAATACCTCGAAAAAATCGTTTACCTCTACCTACCCTTCTGTGTGCGATAGGTACAGCGTGAAGCTGATTCGCATAATTCATCACAGGAATTTAATTTTTTTTTTTAGGCTATTAATAAAATTATGTAGGTATATAATATTTATACAATTAAACGTTAAGGAAATTACCAGACATTCTACTACATCAACAACTATAAATGCCAAGATAATCATTTTTTAAGTATCTATTTGATTATCAAGGCAATCTATTTGAATTCAAAATTTTCCACGACGCTCCATCCGACGCTTCCATCTCCAAGCTAGTATAAACCTTTTTTGTAACATAATTATATGATGCCAGTCGTGGCGCAGGAGCACAAGTGTGCGACTGTAAACGCGACAGTTCGATTCCTACTCGAGGAAATGAAATATTTAATATTTTAATTTCATGACTCGGGTAAAAAGGCATAGCGCGGCGTTAGAAATCGACGGAAAGTGGAGAACGGAAGTGTCTTAATGTGTACGGAGCGTCTTAACACTAAGATCACATATTTGCCTAAGCTCCTATGTGCGGTTTACAGCGTGAAGCCTAAAAAAACATAATTATGCATTATATGTAGTATTCCTAAAACAATATAAACAACACTTAAAAGTTACTATGGATATGACCATTATTTTCACAACCTATACGGGTATCGGTATGACGAAGTTCCCTTTTAAATTAATTTATCAATAATCTATTTACGTACGAGAGCAAGTAGTTCGTGTAGTTTTAAATGGATCAATTAATTGAATTTAGTGATTACATTACGTTATAGAACATGATAAAGATCAAATATGTTAACAGCAAATAATTGTAGGTTCATATTCATATTATGGAATGTTTGTGGGACAACTGCTTACACAGGTTGCCAACAAAAAATTCACAAATAAAATTATAGTAACTTTTAAATTTACTCATCTCCATGATGGTTAGCAAGTTTTGCCCGTTTCAAGTCATCGCGTGTTGATTCGTGGAACCCAATGCCGAACCTTACCTTACTTATACTTAACAAGACGACAGTTATATTGAATAAATTAGCTTTTCTGTGAATGAAATTTTAAAACTTTATAAATTATAGATTTTTGTTTCATATTAGGTATTTATTTTCGGGTTAGGCAAAAAGAAGCACCATTTTTTATTTATTATTTGTTTTATTTAATAAAACAATTTACTTTTATACATATTGTTTCGCCTAAATAATCATCATTAATAACAATAAAAATAATTTCCATCATCCGTGTAAATTTCCACTTACGATGCTTCAACATTTACAATCACTCGAATAAGTGAATACCCTATAATATTTTAGATAGGGCATGTAGCAAAAGTGCCATGAGTAATTATGTCATGATATCATCAATTTAGCAGCACAGAAAATCCATTAGATGATTCACGAAAATGTTACGTTCTTCTTAGAAAAAAAAATATTTTTTTAATTATAATATTTATTTTTGTTGTCTATTAAGTATTTTTCTTTCTTAAGTATTAATTAACAATTTAAATATGTAAAAGATAATAATATTACGTTCGTTAGATTTTATAAAGAAGTTTCGCTTGCGGAAAAATGGTTTAATATTATTCAACAGCACGCCGCGAGTATTACGATTGTGATTGGCTCAATATTTGAAATGTTTCAGCTATCATATTTTCAGATCACTCAATGGAACAAAATGAAAAATTTTATAGTTATCTAGTTATTTCTTTTGAGGCTAAAAAGAATCTAATAAATAGGTATTGTCATGTATAATAAGTCAAAGAAATAAAAAAATATTTAGGATCTATTCCATTTACATTCCATCAAAAATTCTTCATTAGTTTACTTTCCCACAGATTATAAAGTAATCATTCGGTTTCTCAGTCCACAGTGCCACACTAAGTAATAATTAAATTATATAGCACAAGCGCGTGACTGTAAGCGCGACTGGTTATGTATTTGATTCCCACTCGAGAAAATTTAATATTTAATATTTCTATTTCCTTGCCCTGGTAAAGAGGAAAAGCGTGGCAGTGAATTCCGCCACTCAACACGCAATGTTTCCAGAATTCGGCGGAACGTGGAGAACGGAAGTGTCTCAATGGGAACGGAATGTTTTAGCATTGGGTCATAGGTTCCTAGGTTTCTAGATTCCTAGGTTCCCTTTGCCTACTCTGCTATATGCAGTATACAGAGTGAAGCTGAAAAAAATAATACATGTATAAAACGAACAACAAAGTATGTATGTACGCACTAAACTTTCCCAAGTAAATTAGAAAAATATTCAGAATGTATTATGTCACTAATTATCACATTCGAGTAGCAAAAGGTTTATGAAGTTGTGGGTGTATGGAAGTGGTGTAATAATTATAATAAATATTCCGTAACTCAGTGGGCAGAGTATCGCGTAGGTAACGGTGATGTTAATTGTGTTCTACCTACCATTATTTCCTAGTAGCTAAATAATACATCAAAACGTTTGAAAATATTGGTAATGAATAAAACAAATGGATTTTTTTTATGTCTTCATCATAAAATCTATGTTTACCGTGTGACGTTAATACCCGGAGAAAGCTACTAGTCTTAGAAAGTTGTAATTTAATTGTAGGAAGGTTGGGGAATGTTGGGAAGAATGTTGAAATTGAACAGAACGAGATTATCTTTTATAGGTACGTCCTAAATTCTAACCAAACAAAGTTGCGTACGACAATAAGTTATATATATATATATATATATATATATATATATATATATATATATATAT
>DWAO01000177.1:0-31099 GCA_018230605.1 Heliconius congener | reverse complement strand
TGCTGGCGACGTGACTCTACCACACGTACTTTAGTCGCCTCTTACGACACCATCAATACCACGATGATCTTATTCTAAGGTGAATATAATTTATTTCCTCCAGTGTGGATCAGATGTTTTAAAAGAGGGATTTTAGGAAAAACAACATTTAAAGCACTTTGCAGTAGTCCATAGATTAGTCACAGGTAGACAAGTGTGTAAAAATTTCAAAGAAAATCAAAGATCAATCAAAATATAAAATCTATATTACTGTAATATAAACTAATTGTAAAACAATACCTCATCAGCAAATGATATTTCACTAGTATCCAATAAGAAAGTGGGTGGTGGTATAGGCCCGGACGGTCTGAGCGTGCAGTGTAAGGGCATATAGTCATTGGACATAAGGGCTTCTATTAGTTCCTTCATTGCTATACGATTTGGGGGGCTCCTGGAAAATATATAGAAATTTAGGATTATTAACAATACAATACAATGAATATTAAGACTGTCATGTTTGTGAGCAGAAAGTTGTAGGTTCAATTCAATCAAAATTTTTTAGTATCCCACAACTGAACATGCAATGATAAAGGTGGAAAATGAAATATCTTAACTCCTACTTCATTTTGTCTATACTACTATAAAAGAGATATAGCTTAGTAGGCAGTTAAAAAGACATGGGTTTAAGCCCCCCTACATTTATATATTATATATTTACTAAAATATATTTTTATACACACAAATACTGTTACTCTTAAAATTTTTTTTTTTTAGTTTTACACTATATCTCAGATATATCAGGGCAAGGCAAGGAACATAATGTAAGTCAGTGTAAGTATCTTAAATACTCTATTCTTAACTTTCCACCTCACTTTCAGTATATTATGTGTTATGTGGCGGAACTCAATGCCACTCTTTGTCTTGTTAACAGAACAGGTAAATAAAAATAATTCATTTCCCACATAAAAATGTGTGCAAATCACAAAATCTTATACCAATCTTACCCATCACTAAGTGGCACTAAAGCGGGTGCTGTAGCTTTAGCAACAGAACTGATGTCAGCTGATCTTTCCGCTGTCAACCCTTGGAGCGAAGAGTAATCAAACTCCAAGTCCTTAGCTAATACTTCTGTAAGGATCACTTGTTTTGCTGATTTTTTTAGTACCTGGAATGATTTTATAACATAATATTAATTTGGTGTTTTCAAATAGATTTTTATTTATATGACAATGTTAGAGGTCATTGTGGTGCAGCGGGATAGCATATTACTGCAATATGTAAGTAGTGGGTTTTGTCTCCAAATTGGGTGATGAACTATGGCCGTTGTGGTTAGGGCAAGGGGCACAAGTTTCCTTCTGAAAACAATGCTGTTGTGGAGTACACACCCACTTGGGGCAATGACAAATTTTATATTTCCATTCCCTTGCTCTGGTCATTATGCAAGGGTGGCATTGAGTTCCACCACTCAACACATAATAAGTCAAGAATTCAGTGAATTGATGAGAACAGAGTGTCTTAGCACAAAAATAAATAAATAATATTTATGTATTGAAGCCACTGCAGATGCAGATTTGCAGCTTTTAAGTGTAGATTAAGCTAACCTAACTCAACCTGCACTTATAATACCACATCTGTAGCTGCAGTGGTGTTACAACAGAAGTACTTAATAAATAAATACTTACATCTCTTATGTTAATTGAAATGAATCCATGTAATTGTCCAATGAATATCCTTTCTTGTGGAGTTAATGGTAGTAACCCTGGTTTTCCTTCTAGTAAATGTAGGAAAAGGGAACTAAATGGATTATCTGTTTTATAAATGTCAAATATTAGAGCTATTGCAACTATTCTCTGCCCAGGCAGTGATAAATCACCACCAGTTATGAGTGAAGAAAGGAGAAGGCATACTGCAAAACATATAATAGTAGGTATTAATGCAAATAATTATTAAAATTTTATATTATAATATTACGTCAACAAAAATATACTAACAGTTAAAGTGGTCTGATTTAGGAAACCTCTTTTGCACTTGGGCACATATCGATTCTAAACTTTGTGAATCTATCGTTTGTTCAGAAAATAAGCTGAAAAATAATAAAACAAGCTCAATAAATGACTAATGAACACTTAAAAGTAAATAAAGGTTATATGTGAGAATTTATATGCAACCTACTCTAATATATATTTGCTATTTTCGTTAATTAATTGTTGTGACATATTGGATGTAATTGTATAAAAATTATGTGTATCATACAGTTTTTTAAGCTAAGTATCCATAAATTTTGCTGTTTATTTCGTTAACGAAAACATACAAACAATGCAAAACGTCACAATAAGTTCAGATGATGACTTTTGACAGTGACATATTAATTTTAAAAGTAATAAGGTACATTTATTAATTATAACAAGCTAAGAATAGTAAATAAAATTCCGATTAAACGTACGGTAAGCTATTTTCCTAGTATTGTTTTTTTTACCATTATAATAATTTTATTTTATTTTTCTGTAATATTATGTTCCTTATGCTTGAAATAATAAGTTTGAAAATTTAAATAAAGCTTTGTTGTAGTATATAGGCGGCAACCAATACGTAGGTATAATAAGGTGTGATTTTAAGGAAAAATGAGGGAACAAAAATATACTAAATATAATATTTCAGGAGTACTCATAAAAAACATAAGATTTCTCTAAAGGATCTGCCAACTGTGTAGTAAAATGGATTGTATTACACTGCGGTCAGCGAAATTTTCTGGTCTTCCTGTTGCACAGACAGAGATTCTATAGGAATTATTATGTAAAAGTAATTAAATTATGCGGTAAGTGTATACATGATTTTAGTGACGTGGTCCCTTGTTAAAAGCAATTATATATATATATGATACAAATTACTTAGACTTTTTTTGCGTTATATAGCGTACCATTATATAACGTATGTCTTTTTTTTAAAATTTATTATGCAGGTTCGGTTAGTTTAGGTCAAACAACATCAACAAGAAATATAAACACTAAAACTTTTTCGTTTACGATGACGTTAATCAAAATTGGAGTTAATACTTAATTGCAAATTTTTGCGATCTGCTTAATTTCATTTGCATACTGAAAGGTAACGTTGGATTGTTAACTGTTAATTCATTCTAAAATTTCTTTTCAAATCATACAACTACATCAAAATACAACTGTCGGTCTAAAGTTTGGGCCTTAGTCAAATTCCTAAGTTACTACACGATGACAAGAAAACTGCTTTGGTTTGCTTTTTATCGCACTTATAATAAAGAAAAATAATAATAAAAATACTAAAAAGGCAAATGAATTCATAAATGAGAATGTGTATCTAGACTATATTAATATTAATCATAATTGCCGGACAATTGTAGAGTACCCATTGGTATCTTAATATACAGTATATATTATGATCGATAGTTGCTTTATAAGTAAGTTTTATTGTATAAGAATAGCGGGAGAGATTTAAAAAATATATAAAGAACAGTGGCTTGAAGACGCATATTTTTTTTTCTAAAAAGTTATTTTACACATAATCTCTTTCATTAAAGTTCTGCGTCTTGCTGGCTAGGCCTTGTTGACTTCGCTCGCTTTTATGTTAAAAAATATTTTTATATATCAGATGATTAATCCTGATTTTTTTACTTAGGGCCATGGTAAAAATTAAAAATATTATATTCAGCCTCCAATGTCACTAGCATCGGTTTTATAGGGAACCATTACCATTAGAAGATCCGGGTGTCTAGTGATTTAATTTTGAGGGTTCCCTAACTCAAAAGAAAAAAACGGAATCCTTATAGGATCACTATATTGTCCGTCTATCCTTTCGTCTGTTAAGCCAGGGTTGTCTCAGGAAAGCGTTGAGACTTGAGATATCAAGCTGAAACTTATATCAAATAGTATTTGACCTGAGTATTTTACAAATACTCAGGTCGACTGTCTCTTGGCGCTGTAAATAAATTAAACTTCTAAGCAAACGTAATGAACTAAGCAAATGATGCAAACTAACTCGCAAGGGAATCAAAAAGGGTTACTCTCCGTGAACTCAGACTCTTGAAATTTGCGAACGAAGCAACATCATATCGCACTGATAAAGGAAAAATTGCGAAAAATGATAACTTATAGGCATTTTACCAGAAAAAAAACACTACATACTTACATTTGTACTTAATTTCACGACAACATTCCCGCAAATTTAAGTTTGTAAATTTTTATAAGGTGTAATTCCCATTGCACTTTAAAAAGGTACGTATAGCACGCAAGGTATGTATAGATAACTTAATGTTAATATACTCCGTTCCCCACTTTCCGCTGAGTTCTGGAAGCATTGCGAGCTGAGTGGCGAAAGTAAACGCCGCGCTAATTTATAACTCAAAAATATAAGTGATTCAATGTCTCGTGTGTGTAGGTTTATATTTTTTTATGGCATACTTATTATTAATTAACGATAGAAGAGAAAATGATTGTCAAAAATCATTTTGTTCCGTATTTTTATAAATTTAGTAATACTGACTCATACTTCTCATCAGGCTCATACTTATGAGCCTGGGCCAAAAGTTGGAAAATACCAAAAATAACACGAGTAAATTTATGTAATTTATTGAGGATAAAAATTGGCGATTTTTTATAACTTATTAAGCAAGCAAATGAAGTTATGAATTTTAAAAAATAATTCTCATGTTATAATATACATAGTCCTACATTTATGATATTTAAGAACTTTTTTAATAAGCGAGGCAAGTCTATCCCTAATATTAAACAAATACTTGATGATAAAAAAGAATATAACTGTATGTATCCATCCTAACCAATCATGGCGCAGCGTGCGACTGTAAGCGTTTGATTCCTTTTTGAGGAAATTAAATATGAAATGATATATCAATTTCGTCGCTGTGGTGTCGATCACCAAACGATATTGGGGTGGGCACAACCCACACGGCTCCACCCTTGTCTACGCCCATGGTCTTGATGGGAACGGAGTAGATACCCCGTTCCCATTACGACCATACCATACCATACTTACATAATTATGCGGGATACAGTGTTAAACTAAAAGAAATTCAACCTACATATACATATATCTTTATGCGCTCTGTGACTGACTCAATACTAATAAGTAACTAAGTGATTATCATTGCGTATGCGCATTAGCATTGACAGTTACGACCTTCGATTGGCGCACACGGAAGCGCAACTAGACGAGGATAAATTTTTAATTTTATGAACATTACTCCAATAAACTCACAATTCGGATATTTTACTTTATCTAACATTCTCTTACACATAAGTATATGATTCGTTAATTACGTTTATACCTGAGCTATAAAAAAAAGTTCATTTTATACCAATGCTTAGAAAAAAATGAGGACAAAAGATAAATTATGTAAATAAGGATACGATTTTGCTATATTTTCGTACATAAGTATATAACCAAAAGTGTGCCACCCGTTACTTAGCAATGGTTATTATAAAGAATGTTTCAATGACTGATACCGTTATCTAAGAAAATTATAACGAAACAAAGCATATAAGCTTTCATGACTTCAAAACCCAGTTATCAAAGCAATGCTAATTGCAAGCGGTCGCGTCTTTATCACACCTCATTTCTTGCTCTGATAAGATTAAGGCAGTCATATGTCTGCCAGTGAGCGCCATCTTTAATGCGATTCTTAAAAAAATATTGTAAATATTTTTGATTCGGCAGTGGTTTTTTTGTTTTCGATTTCGAAACGAAAGTTATGGTGTTGTGGTGTTTGTGTGCTGTGTTTATGAGAAATGAGAGATATCCGTTCAGTTGCAGTCATGCATAATCCGAGGACATTTGATTTTTCGTCTAGTATTATAGAGCCTCATCGAAGTCGGTCTTCTTCTTGGACTTGGAGAAGAACAAATAACCTGCCGCGCCCCGAGCCTAGATTCTCTTTGCAATATCAGGTAAGAACTTTTAGTTTAACAATATCTTATAGCATACCTAGTTATTTGGTGGTTTATTGTAATTTAGTGTACGTATCAGCAAAGATACGCATTGCGTTTATAATTCATATATCTATAGTTAGACTACTATCTCTTATACGTGAATTATAATTAGTAAGAATGATAAAATAAGTAAAGTTCATTATCGTTTGGTAAAGATTTTTCAACATTTTTACAAATTAAATAAGAGTTAGATAACGAATATTGCCACAATATCAATTATAACGTCATATCATGTTGAAATTGCTGGTGTTAAAATATTGTGTTCCGCATTTACAGGATTTTGTTGTGGTATAGTATATCTCTGACAGGAGGGCGTAATGGCATAGTGGTACAGGGTCTGCGTTGTGGCTTCGATTCCCACTCATGAATTATTTTCTTTATTAAGAATTAGTTTCTTCGCACTTTACTGTGTGAAGATAAAAAAATCTTATATAGTATAGTTCAAAGAATGTATTGTTATATTATTTTGATGAATTGTTGTTCTAAGTATAAAACGTATATTATAGAAGTACCTTTTTAGGGTTCCGTACTTCGAAAGGTAAAAATGGAACCCTTAAGGGTCCAAGTTCACTTAAGGGTTTTAGGGTAATTTTGTTGCCGTTCGTCCGTTCGTCTGTCAAGATCCTTTTTCTCAGAAAAGTGTTAAGGTATGAAGCTGCAATTTATATGAAATACTCGTGTCTGTTGTTCCTAGTGGTAATGAGAAACAATCTAACTTCGAAGCCAACGCAAACAAAAGACACAGCCGTTTATTCCGTAAATTTACGAAACTTGCAATGGAATCACACCTACAGGGTACCTTTAACTCAGAATCTAGAAGTTTGGTATGAAGCAACGTCTTATAGCATAGATAAAAGTAAAATTGAGGAAAGTAAAAAATTAAAAAGTATTTCACACAATAAAAATCATACAAACATATAATCGTACTGTATTTCATACAATAGAGAGAGAGAGAGATATATAAAAGAGCTTAAATTTGTCACCTTTTAATTGTACATCCTCTTCTATTTAGAAATTGATATACAACCCTCGGTATGCGAGTCTGACTCGTATTTGGCCAAATTTTTATTTAGCTCACAATGTATCCGACTTATAGAAGGGTAGGCAAAGGGCAAGAGACGTAGTACTCTTAAATACATCACAGCTCTAAGTGGCGTCAAGCAATTTTTAACTAAAAGTTACTTGAATATGTAATCAATATTTTTTCTTCCCCACATCTAAACGTTAATTGAACTTTTTCAACTTAATTTTTATTCTAATATTTTTGTCTATATACCTATCACCAAAACATTGTTAATCAATTTATAAATGAATGTAATATATCCAATTGTTATCAAAGTTTATGAAAATGAATGAAATATACATCCAATTGGTATCTAAATTTGTTATGACTTAAAGTTTATAATGATTATTATTAAAGAATTACAAATAGTTTTTTCACCTGTAATTAACTATATTTACTTTTCTGCATAAAAAGGAGTGTAATGCGTAAAATTGGTGTGACAATATGACAAAGTCTGTCAACCGCTGTCACTCGACTGTCACAGAAGGTGCAGACGATATTTTTCCATGATATTTTAGTTTTTTGTTTGTATTTTTCCTTAACCGTAGTAGTGGTTCTATGTAGTAGTGTTTATTTTAATAGTTTAGCACATATTTAAAGTTTTCTAATGACTCTGAACTCGAGAAAGATCCCTAAGGAGGTGTTAATAAAAATTGTATAGCAAACGTGTCATTGTTTTAACTTATTTCAACCGATGAGCTTAGAAAAGAAACGCCAATTGTTTTGCATTCCATTTAAAAATTAGTACATTTTCACATGGGTGATGGCTTGGCAGTCGGATACACGCGTAAGTTGAACCCTTATACTACTTAAAATTGTTAAGAAACTTAATTGTATTGCACATGTCCTTGTCATTGATTTAATATTTAAATGAAGTTTATTTGAGCAGCCAGACGCCGCAATGAACACCTTCGTTCTATTTGGATGTCAATATATTATAATTGTTTGTGTATGTTATTGGTCAGACAGTATTCACACCTAGACTAAGCCTCTTAATAGGATTTGGAATGTATTTCGTGTATTTATATCAGCGCTAATATTCCTTGGTTGCATGTTATGTTCTATTACAAATACTATATAATATTAGTGTGCAGGTTGGTATATTAAAGTATGGGGGAATAACCAGGCAGGACAGCATTTTAATCACAAAGGATAAAGTAGAGTATCAATAGTACTTGGACATACAAGTATATTGTTATATAAAATGTTTATTTACAAAAAAGAAGCTAAACATATAAGCTTTTTATTTTGATTTACTTAAGGCCTTGAATTAGTTTTGTTTATGTGTTTATATTATATTTTTATAGACAACTTTTTAAGTTTATTCTAAACATCTGATCTCAGAGACTACTTTATAATGTATTTTTTAATATGACTAATTTCTTTGAATTATATTGAAACAAGATATTTTAAAGTATTTAGATTTTTTACTATGTCACCTTTCTAAATATGTTTTTAGTGTTATTCAACAAATTAAAACTGGTTTCATCTTGTTCATAAGTATTCTAATAAGATCATCTAGATGTTGCCACAGACTAAATTAGTACCTTTTTAAAAAATATTTATAATATATATTTGAACAATTATATACTAATTAAGAAAATTTTTATCAATATTAATTTATATTTGCCAATATATAATTAATATTTTTATTTTTATCTTTTTGCTAATTTGTACATAAATATTTGAAAACTGAATTTTCTTGAATATAAAGGAACTATATTTAATGCATGATTCATCAGAAAGTAGGAGGTAACTGTAAATTTTAATTGATGAATCATTATTAGATACATGTCCTAGTGTCTACACCTTTTATTAACAGAAATGGTTTCTTTATATATAATTATATAATATGTGTGATATTATTAATATTTTTAATAGTATTTTAAAACTTTTGTTTCTTTTTAAATGTGTAATAATTTGAATGTACCAAGACCTCATCCACAAATCCTCTTGGATCCTGTCAAAGCACTGTAGCTAGTGAGCTATAGCAAGTAAGATATTTGTCCAATAAAGTATTATTCTATTCTAAGATATTGAGCTACATTGAAATTCTTATAAGCTTGCCTATATACCTTTTATCAATGTGGAAGAACTCTTTAAAAGATATTAAAATGACTTTGTTGTAAAATAAAACACATAATTACTTCAATATTATGTCTTGCCTGTCCTCTTATGGGAGAAATGAAAATTATGTAAATACTAGAGCCCACTCACGGCTTTACCCTCATACCATCTATAATACTTTTATTATGCTGCATTTGCCAACAGATTGATACAATCAATTATGAACAACTTGTTTTCATAATTTTAAGATATTGCTGCAAGCCCTGACTGCTTCATGTCATCGGCGGCATGGACGCCTGTGCGGGTCAAACTAGGAATGTGGCCGTACACAAAGTGGCGAAACATATTATTTTTATATTTTCTAAGTATACGTCCAAATTACATGCCCATAAATATAAAATGCATATATGCACATAAAAGCCAAAGATTACCTTACAATTTTTTCTTGATGATGAAGTAACTTTCGCTTGTAAGTTTCAATATACATGTCAAATAAAAATCGATGAAAAATCACCGTACAATTTTTGTTAATTTTTTCCCAAAATGCCTTATTGTCACTAATTTATAAGAGATAGATATATGGTGATGCGGACTTTTTTTAGAACTAATAAATTTAAATATTTTTGTCATACAACATACTGACATTATTTAACTCTTTTTGCAGCACATGCACTTAAAGCAACTCGTTGGCGTTGCTTATAATTGTTATTTCGTTATTTAAGCCTAGCTAAGACTTACACTAATGTTATACAGTCTATAGTACTCCTGAAGTATGTAGTTTTCAGATCAGACCAGACCAGTAGATCCAGAGATCTTAGTGTTTAAACAAAAAAACAAACTCTTCCACTTTATTATATTAGTATAGATAAGCATTCTGTTAAGTGGGGTTTGATTACAATATCATTGTATTTCATTAAGATGTTGTATCTATCTAATAAATGCTACTTATTACATTTAAGTACACATGTACTCACAAGAATAGTGAATCTTTAAATATCAATATGAATGTGTATATAAATAATACTAAATACCCTTTTCCTTATAAATGATAACACTATACAAGTACAACATCTTGTCAAGCAAGATTCTGTTTTTTTAATATGATTATTTTTATAATATTTAGATAAATAACAAATAACACAGACAAAAATTAATAACATATTGTCATTTTGATTACATGATCAACATACTACATATAAGTGAAATTCCACATTTAGAAAAGAAAAATGAGGGTAGAAATTCTGCTTTATTGATATAATAATAGAAATTATTTATAAGTTTTCTAAAAAATAATTTATCTTATTAAAATTTGTAGTGGAAAAGAACACGTTAAAAGAAATATTTTTACATTTAATTACAATTTATATTTTATTTAATTAATAGTTCTTATCACCACCTACACAAATTATATATTTAAAGAACTAAATTTTATGAAATAAATTAATTCATATGTGGGTATAAAATATTTGTGTTTGTATAATACAAATACAATATTTGTGTTATACATTATTGTCCTAAATAAATGTTAGTTTTTAATTTGTATTTAAAAGAAAGTGGCCAAAATTACTGATAAAAATGGTATTTTAATATAATCAAAAAAAATATTTTTTTCATAGGAATTTCGTTCTTGTTTTATCACTTGTGTTGTGGAAATCTGGTGTAAATTTAACTATGAACATATAATAATCATTAAATATTATTCAAATAACAAATTATAAACGAGTTTCGCGCTTTATCCCGCACATAGCAGGGTAGGCAGAAGCAACATAGTGTTAAGACACTGTTCCTCACTTTCTTTTATTATAGTTTCACTCTGTCATATATCATATAGTGTTATGACATTCTGTTCTCCACTTTGACCTAAACTCAACACCACATTGGCGTACATTTTGAAATTACAATAATTAAATTCCCCTCCTAGGGCTATCAAAATATTTTTTTTAGCTGCACGTTGTATGCTGTATATAGCAGGGTAGGTAGAGGGAACCTCGTGTTAAGAGGTTCCAGTCAGAGGTATCAAGCCATATTGTGGAAGCATTGCATGTTGAGTGGCAGAACTTAATTTAGATAGTATATTTTATACTACAGCATATTTTATTTATCGTATATTTTGTATATTTTGTTTATCGTGTGATCTATATTTCTTTTTTATAACTGAATAGAAATATTACTTCTTACTGTTAGTGTCTTTTTTGCTATTATTACATAATAATATTAAAAAAAGCGCTTGAATACTAGATAGTGATTAGCATGGATTGTTAATAAAAATAAAAAGTCATTTATGTAAATAGAATAACAAAATATAAAACTGAAGACAAAAAGGGTCTGTAGTATCTATCTCCCATTCCCATTAGTCAACGTGAATAGCAGAGAAAAGAAATATTGAGATATTCTTTTTTCGACTTCCTCCCAATTTCTGAGGCCCCTATTTGTAAACCGCTATTAAATCTAAGATCCATCTTGAGATGCTGTTTTTATTCATCAATTATTCAACATTCATCATTTAGTATATCGATAATTGAAAAAGGCATCTTAAGATCGATCTCACATTTGACAGAAAGTCGTTACAAGCAATAGACATTAATTTTACTATTTTATTTTCCTTTTATATTATTATTAAATCTTAATTCAAATTATAATTTTTATTTAAAAATCCTAATAGCACGATGGGCGTGGGTTTGATCCTTAGTCGAGGCAATAAATTCTTTTCAGTTCGACGCTCTTGTAAGACAGAACATGGCGTTAAGTACCGCCGACCAACATACAATGTTTTTAATACCGCGCGATAGTAAACATTGTAATGATAAGATACTAGATAGTTTTTGCTACACTGATATATGTGGGATACAGCTTAAAGCTGAAACAATATTTTTCTAGTAACAATACAATATCACAAAAAAAATTATGTCATATGTTTTCTTTTATTTTTTTCTGCCATTTTGTAAGCCAGAAATATAAATAGATCGCTAAGTCTCATTGTCTTGTCATTAGTATGGAGTAACTCGCTGCTTTGTAACACATTAGAATATTATTTTTAAACAACCTTTATTAGCTTAACTCGAGTTGGGCTGAGGAATTTTGCAATCAATTCTGTAGAAAATTCTTTTACTTGTTTTGTGTGTGAGTAGAGTGTTGTTGTTAGAAGTTTTGATATCTTATCTTTGAAATGAAAGTGGCGTAAATTAAAATGACAGTTATTTTAGCGGATTTTGCCAAAAACTGAACTAATTTCTAGAAAAAGCTAGAATATCTTATTTTACCGATTCTATAGCCAGCGAATTCTCATAAGTTGTAAATTTTTGAGTTATTGTATTTTAAACTCGGTATTGTGACATGATTATACTGCTAGATTCGAAAGATGTAAAGGTACAAAGTAAATACACATATCTGTATGATTCTCTTTTATTCTTTCTCATCTCTTTTTTCTTTTGATCATTGAAATAAATTAATAAAATACATTTAAAAATTGTATTTTGTTAGAAATCTGAAGCGGTTAACGTTGTTTAAAAAATTAAATAAAACATATCGTCTATATGTTTCTAAATTATTTGGAAAGAGATTCTACGTAATTGCAATACGTGATATGTATCTCTCTCGAGTTTCCTTCTGTTGCCTAAAATTAACTCCGATTGACTTTATTTTTTCGGCTTGGTTGTACTGGTTAACCTGATGGTATTTAGAGCGTCACCGGGCGGGGAGGGGTGAGAGTAGCTCGCCCGCGTACTCTGATCCGGGGGGGATTTCGACCGTTGGGCACCGTCGACGTGCCGTGAGATAGGACTGGCCTCGTCGCCTCTTACGGCAGCAGAGAGTGTGTCGTGAGACTGAGGAATGAATCCTGCCTATGTACTGGGCGTTTGCGGCTGTAATTGGATCGTCGGGATCTAAAAAGACGCTGCGAGGGCGTCGAAGAAGCGAGTGTGATCTCGGATTGACACGATTCCATTCTTTTTCACATATATCTACCCTCTCTTACACGAGTTTGCTAACAATATAGTAATGTTATTTTTAAATTATGTGACATTCCAAATAGATATGGAACATCAAAGAAACGCATAAATGTATAATACAAAGATATTGATTATAAATATTTCAAAGTACGCTTCATTATAATACGTAATTTATAAAAATAATATTACATTTATAATATATAACTTCTACTGCCCTCTATTCTCTATATTTATAAAGTACAAAAACGGCATCAAATCCTAATAATAATAATCCTAAGCAAATATCAGGATAAGAGTAGCTCAAATCGAATAACGAGATGGGTACAAGCCTATTCTGAAGTGGCAGGACGCGCATAGCCATTTTTCTGCCACTCAACACGCAATGCCTCCAGAATTCGGCAGAAAGTGGGGAACGGAGTGTCTTAACACTATGTTCCCTCTGCCTACCCTGTTGCTTGCGGGATACAGCGTGAAGCTGATTTATTTTTGATTTATTCATATAAGGGACCGAATACTAATTTAAAGTTCTTAAAGATTAGGGTGTTGAAAATAATAAAGTAAATATAATTAAATATTTACTGGGTACTATTTTTTACTGACAGTCAATTTCTCTAAGATGCTTATTTGATAATGGTTTTGGTAACAGGAGATATGCGCTATCTACGGAAAGGAGTGTCTTAACACTAGGTTCCCTCTGCCTACGCTGCTGTGTGCGGGATACATTGTGAAGCTGTATGGTTTGTCCCGTTCTCTCTGACTATCCTGCAAGGAATATAGCGTGAAACTATATATGTATGGATGGTTTGCTTATTATGCATAAGATTATGTGAATTAAATCTATCCATTATAATCTATAATCATTTCACGGATCAAATCAAAAATTCTATCATAGAAATCTGTTGATAACTGATCCATGATAAATGGCTATCATGGCGTATCATCATGGCTTTCATTTAAATATGTCTCCTGTAGTCTTATAAAGTATTTTATATTAAAATACATATTATTATTCTTTATTTCAGTTTCAGTGAAGGACAGCTGAACAACTATTTCCACATCATTGCTAATCGTATTAAACTCGTCAAATTTGCTAGATCGTCTTGAACGAACGATGAACTCTTGTAACCACGCATATTTTTTTATATCTTGCATGTAATTCTAGCATTGTGGAAAAAGGGAATCTAGTGTTAAGACACTCCGTTCTCTAGTTTCCGCACAATTTTGTAAACAGCGATTATTATTTTGATGGGCATAGGTAACCTTTTGTTAAGATACTCCGATCCTCATCCACCGTCCAATTGTCGTGATATTTCGAGTTGGATGGGTGGGTGAGTTCAGGCGCTACGCTTTGTCTGCTGTTAGTTATTTTGGCGAAAATGGAACCCATTCCCGTCACGTTAATAGTCCAACAATGTGCCACTGCGCCACGATGGCGTTAAATTATTATATGTAGTTATTGTAACAAAATTCCATGTTATATATAGTTAAAAATTATTTTTTTGTTTCAGACTGATGAAAACAGTTTCCTTCTTCGCTTGAAGATAGTCGGGGCTTATTCATTGGCTAAGAAAGATATCTTCGGTGCTAGGTGAGTCAATGTAGCATTAATTGCGATATTATATTTATATTTGTATTAGGAGTAATTTATTTAAATCTTAAGCAATCAGATAAGATGTGAAAATTCTTGTATATACATTGTTACGAAACTAAGTTGATATTGTTTAGAGAGAATTTTCTTATATTGAATAGAAAATAGGTTTTATTAGGGTTCCGTATCAAAATGGGTACAAGGGAATTACTAATACTCCTCTGTCTGTCCGTTCGTCCGTCAGTAACCAGGCTATATCTCATGAACCGTAATGGTTAAACTGTTTTCACAGATGATGTATTTGTGTGCTGCTATATATTAAAAAAACACTAGAAAACGGAACAAAACAAATATTTAAAATGAAAACATGGCAAACGTGATTTCTTTGCCATTTTTTTAAATGGTGCGGAACTCTTCGTCCGCGAATCCAACTCGTCAAGTTTTCTTCAATATTCGACAGTTTTTTTCTATATACGTGTAAGATATGGGATCCGCATTGGCCCAGTGGAACAAAGTCACACTGTAAAGGCGATGGTTGGAAGTTCGATCAACAATCCGGAAAATTATCATATTAAACTGTGTTTCACTACTCCGCTCTGATAAGACAAAGCGATACTTTAATTTATTTGCAGCAGTCAATATGCAATGTGCAATTCATAAAAAAGGTGGAGATCAGCCTCTTTTTTGCCTATCCTCCCATGTGGTAAAAGCCATGAGGCTGGTATTAAAAATCTTTTAATGGAATTTAAACCTACACTCATCGTATTTAGTCAAATCCATATATGCCAGCTGTGCTACTATAGATATCTAATAGGTATATTAATAATAACGGAACGTTAAGACTTCAATACCAAGCCTCCAGGACATTAGTGTGTAACTCATGAGGGAATAACCAGCTATCTTGGCGCCACCTTTTGAATTATAAATTGGATTTATTAATATGGAAGACCATCGTTTTGAGTACCTTTTAACCGTTATTTTTTTTATCCCACATATAATAGGGTAGACAAAAGAAACATAGTGTTAAGACACTGTTTATACAGTTAGCTTCCATTTTTTTATCTGTGGAGAGAATGTAGTTGAATAACGCAATCATTTCTTTACTTATTTGAATGAATGACTTCTAATAGCAATATAATTTAAAAGCCAATATTGAAAATGAAGTGTCGGTCAATTTAAACCATTTTTTAAATTTTATATTAATATCACGTAATAAAACGAAACAAACACAATATATTTTAATGGAAGTTGACCAAAATATATATTTTTTTATGTAGACTGCTACTTGGCGATCTGTTTATAAAGCTTATCCAAGATGATGATCTTGTTTACCAAACAAGAATAGTGAAAATTGCATTTGATTTGGTAAAATCGTGTCAAAAATATACAACAATTATGTAAGTTATTTTTATGAATGCTCCCAAAAACATGGAGTTTTTTCGTATATCCTTCATGTACAGACAGACAGCGATCAGTCATATTTTTATTATTATTATAGATCAGTAAACTTATTTCTTATCACGAAAGAGTATTGAACTCGCTACCATCGCGTGATGATAACGACGCCATCGTTAATGTTATTAAACATAACATTGCATGTCAATCGGTCAACAACTTCTATTAGCCGTAAGTGAAAGTTATTTTCGGGAAAATTTGAAAGCCTATTTTGTATTATATTATAGAGTACGTTACCCTTTTTTGTTGTAACTTATTCAGCTTCACACAGCAATCCTTTCCCATTAAGACACTTCCGTTCCCAACTTTCCGCTAAATTCTGGACCCATTACATGTTGAGTGGCTGAACTTCTTTTTGCCAGAGCGAAGAAATAAAAATAGTAAATATTTCATTCATTCGAATGAAAATCGAACCCACGACCATGGCGTTGCAGACTTGTGCTCAATGTTTTTTTTAATTTATTTAATTATATTCTATTTTTATATAAAACAATGTTGACTAGCACGTTCGTGGCTAAACAAAAAAGCCTAAGAATTCTGTATGACACTTGACAGCTATAGCCTATAGCTTCTCTCTTAAATGGAATATCTATCATAAAAAAATAAAGGCCGTCGTGGCGCAGTTTCTTAATAGATGTGGGATACAGTGTGAAACTAAAAAAAAAGAAGAAAAACAAGCATCAGTTCCTGGGATTAGTGCGTTGAACCGAACAAAATCTATCGCCTTATAATATTATAGTATTGTGATCATTGAAGTGGTCCTTATGTAAATAGCGATGCCAACGAATCATGTTACCAAGTCCACATGAAACCTATCACTTAACAGAAACTTCTTTTGATTATAATAATAAAAAAAACTTGAATCATATTTCATAAGGTTTTGAAAGATTTTGAATTATGACCATATTATTACAATTGAATCCTAAAGTGAATATTAACATAATATCGAAAATATCACGCATATAAAACCTATATATAAATAAGTATCCTAGCCTAGCCTATCCTAGCCTAGCCTATTGTTAAGCATTTTACGTTGTGTATTATTTATTCTATCATATTAAGGAAGAGTTCGATTCTAGAGTATCACTCTAGAACGATTTTTTTTTATAAAACAATTTAGTAAATATTGTATTAGGGTAAATCCGGGGATCGAACTCACAATAATTAATGTGCTTTGAATCGGACACGTCTCATATAGATAGGATGAGATAGAGGATTTATATCGCAAAAAATGCATCTTTCGACACTCACTATCTAGTGAATCAAAATGTATAGGGTACCTCCGGTTGACCTAGAATTATGAAATTTGGCAGCTAGCATCTACAGGTAGTACTAGTTCTGGAACAATCTGAAAACTATACATTTGTGGTTAAATTCTAAAAATAATAAATTTGGGAAAAATTGGATATTGAAGTTGCTACTTCGAGTGAGATACCAGCTGAAAGGGCTTGGTTTGCGTATTTTAAAACATATTTTATTAATTTTGTAAGGCGCACTAATTCTTATGTATAAGCAAAAAATGCCCCTCCCACTCATCTTAAATTTTGCGTGAAATCGAGATATTTAATTTTTGTACGGATTCCTTGGTGTGCGAGTCCGAATTGCGCTAGTCCGGTTTTTTGTTGCGAATCACTTAAACTTATTACTTACTGCCTATTTTGTGAGACACTATTTAATTCCTTGATTTACTTCTATAAAAATCTTCATGATTCATTCAACATATAATGTTTCGAAATCGGGCCTCATCCTTTCTCGTTCTCTGCTATTCTTCTCGTCACCCTCTCTGTCTTTCCGAAAGGACTTAATGAAACATCCCTCTTTCCTTCTTAGGTTTTAATTTGCAAAGCTCAAAGCAACAGGTTAGTTTAATAATTTAGCTACGGTTCCTACAAATCTCTTATGCCTCGTCCATTCGCCCTAATGTTCTCTACAAAGGCACCGGACTTGGGAAGGCCTTAACCAGCCTCGTCCATTGTCTTCAACCTCTGATAGAAAGACACATGGCCTCCGGGGATCCTCGTGTGCTTATACGTGACCTTCTTCCAGTATCATCGATACTGTTTTCTTAAATGTTAACCGAGGCCATTCCCACTTATGCCACTAACTCATACATTTTTAGATTTTTTCACAAATTGTGAAGCAATATTGTAAATACCTCTTTTACCAATAAACTGTAATTTATAATAACATATTTTCATAACAAATTATGAAATCGATATATTTTCAATTTTCAGCGATCCATATGTCCGCGTGGAATTGCAACAGGTGGATGGTGACGTCACAGTTGAAACATTTCTCACGAAAACTAAGAAAAAGGTACTTTTATCTTTTTTAATCTATGCTTATAATTATTTTTATTTTAGAATATTTATTATTTTAGAATTTTTTTGTGCTCTTATACATTTCTTTAATTCTGTTTCATTTTAATTTATCGGTTTGTCATAAAATTGTGTTACTTGAACTATATCACCTTATTGTTAGTCAATGTTGATAATAATAAAGACTAGTCTTGGCGCAGGGGTTTGCCCCTTTGTGTAACTGTGAACGCGACAGATTATTGTTTCGATTTTCACTCGAGCAAATGAAATGTGTAATATTTTCATTTTCTCGCTCTGGTAATGAGGTCCAGCGTGGGGTCGAGTTTGACCACTCAACCTGCAATGCCTCGAAAATTCAACGGAAAGTGGGGATAGAAGTGTCTCAACACTAGGTTCCCTCTGCTTACTTTGCTATATGCGAGATACAGCGTGAAGTAGAAAATAAAAATGATGGTGCACTAGGGGTTCGATTCCCTAGATTAATTATTTTCATTTCCCCCTTCATGTCATTCATGCATTCTGTCGAAGAGCCGAGAACAGATCTGGAAGCGGAGTTATATAAATTTTTGTTGCTATTGTGATTAATACCTATGACTTTCTTTTTAAATATTTTTATAAAAATCAATGTATTTCTTTTTCAGACCTTAAATCCAGTATGGAATCAGGAGTTTGTATTCAGGGTAAGATTTTTTTTACAATTTTTTTTATTCATCTTATATATTTTTTTATTTGGCATAAGGCGTAGAGGGTAAAGCGATGGTTACGGGTTTGATTTCCTGTCTTTGAGTTTCCTCGCTCAATACAAAATATCTTGAATTCTTGCGGAAATTGGAGGGCGGAAAGTGTTTCTTTTCTATTCTGCTGTTATATATTTGTGCTGGAATAAGACATTATAATTTTAATAACTATTGGTCTAGTTTTGACTAGGTTTTTATGTTTACATAAACATTTTATAGCAGTGGAGTGATAACAGAGCATTAGTCATTATTTTATTACTTCATGGTGGACGTTTATAAAAATTTAACTTAAATCTTTATTAGTATGACTTTGTTATATAGTATCGGGCTACTTCCTATTTTCATATTTTTCTTTTTCAATGGATCAAACCCAAACCCATCGTGCTCATAATCGGACGCTGTCCTATAGCTTCATGGCCTTTAAAATATTCTTTTTCCAGGTTTTTTATGATTCGAATGTTTTTTTTTTCCAGGTGAAACCCCAAGAACAAAAGCTCCTAATACAAGTGTTCGATGAGAACCGCTTAACCCGAGATGATTTCCTGGGCATGGTGGAGATACCTCTCGCTTCCACTCCGTACGAGAGTGCGGCGTCCCCGCGGCCACCAATCAACAAATATCCCCTGCGACCGCGCAGGTCCGTGTAAGTGATTAACTTTTGCATGATTTTTTGGTTTTTTTTGGGTCTTTTTTTGTTTCATTTTTTGTTTTTGTCTTTATATAGTTTAGTGGGTTGGATAGGATATGGAATGGCCGGTGAGACAAATGTGTATAATAAGTAAAAATTTGTTATTAAATTAAAATTATGATTGAGGCCAGTCGTGGCGCAGGTTGTGCCCTGTGCGTAGGACTGCGTACGCAATGGTTGTGGGTTCAATTCCCAGTAGGAGGAATGAAATATTTAATATTTTCATTTCCTCGCTCTGGTAACGAGCGACGTTTAGTTTCACCGCTCAACACATGCAAATTCGTTTGAAAGTGGGAAATAGAAGTATCTTACACTAGGTTCCCAGGTACACTCTGCCTACCCTGCTATGTGCGGGATACAGCGTGATGCTATAAAGAAAGAAATGGTGATAATAAAAAAAATGAGTCGCACAAAAACAGAGGGTTATGCTATCGTGATATTAGTTAGGTCACCAAATTAGTCAGTTTAGTTCGTGTAAACATTAGGTCTTTTTTTATTATTATAGTTATATTAGATGCATGACATTTGAGCATTTATTTACAACAAAAAAAACCTTTAGTGTTTGTTTGCATAGGTACTTAGGTTATTTATATATAAAAAAGTATATATTGTCATAAAATCTTTTATAACGACTTACTTATTTTTTTTATAAATGTATAGAAAGTCATTTATATTTAAATAATAGTAATAATGGTGTAAAGATCACAAAAAAAAAATAGAATTATAGAAGTTAAAATAAATGCAAATATTATGGATAGTGAAAAGCAGCTTTATACTGTATTTCACATGTAACGGGGAAGCAGATAGAACCTAGTGTTAAATCACCCAATAAGATACAGCACGATTGACAAGTTGTGGCCGCTGTGAAGTTGCCTGTAGATGGCTGCGCAGATTTCATTTATAATAATATATACGTCCAATACCATGACCCGTCGACCACGACTCGTCGACCGTACTGTACGTATATATGTATATAATTACTTAACATTTTTTAAATCATGTCGATCTAAAAATATTTTTTAAGTGGGTAACGACGTTAATTTCGTTAATTTTAGGATTTTTCATAGATATTTGGCACTAATTGTGATATTTTCTAGTAACGACATACAAGTTATGAACGTGTAAGTAATTTATGTTGTAGATTGATGTTGTATTAATTTTTATATAATATTGTTTTTTAGATGCATGTATTTTGTTTTTGATGTTTTTTTTAAATGCCTACAAAAATAGTTGTAGTACGATATTTTAGTTGTTGCATTTTGTTAAGTGTTTATTTTGGTCAGTTATTGACAAAGTTAAAGTGATATAAATAGTATAATAATATATATACAGTATAGGCCAGTCGTGGCGCAACGCAACACGCAGTGCCTCCAGAATTCGACAGAAAGTGGGGAACGGAGTGTCTCAACACTAGGTTCCCTCTGCCTATCCTGCCGTGCCGTGCCGTGTGCGGGATACAGCGTGATGCTGATAGAATTTTAATTTAATATATATTATTTCTAATAATAAATCTTTTAAATTTAGCAAAATTTTAGAACTTGCACTTTTAGGAGACTGCGTTCAACATTCAATTGGCGGGACTACCTTCGCGCTTATTTTAAATATTTACTTATTTAAAAAAATATATATATATATCCACATTTTTGATATTTTTTATCTACAAAGCACTATTAGTAGTGTTTCGATTTGTAGTTTCATCTTCACATATTTTTAGCATATAGTAAAAAAATATTTTTGTTTTTTATTGTTTTCAGGTGTTTTTTTAACTTAGTGTGCAATATGTATCCTTAAAATAATTTGTCATTGCTTTGAGTTTAAGTAGCTTCAGTAAATGTCGATTAGTATTATAAATTTTCACAAAACATAATAAAAATATCATTTATTTTTAAATACAATTTTTAGACATTTTCAAATTAATTTAATTAACCACTCTCGAAATAAATGGCAGGTAATTAGTTTTATCAACATTTCACCTTTCTTTGGGGGTCCTGACAGAACTCTTTACTTGTTTCTGATTTAGGTATTGGAGTTCTTGAACTTTTTCTGAAATTCGTGCTTAACTTAGCCAGAGCCCTTTCGTTTGATACCTCATTTAAAGTAACTAGCGGCTTTAATACTAAATGTTCCCTCTTTTTAAGGCTATATTTTATATAAAGATTTTTGTGTCTAAATCTAAAATATATAGTTTTCTGATTTTTTCCCTGAACTAGTACTACCTGTAGATGCTAGTTGTCAAATTTCATAATTCTATGTTAACCAGAAGTACCCTATGAATTTTGATTAGCTTGATAGTGTCGAAATCATGGAGCCGTAGATATAAGCATATAGTTTGATTTTCAACTTGATATCCGACCGTTCCTGAGGTAAAGGCTCTTGAGAGACAGACTGACAGACGGACAACAAAGTGATCTTATAAGGGTTCCTTTTTTTATTAAAAAGGTGATCCTAAAACAGTGATTACCGTCTTATCAATGGTCATTTATAACAGATCTACTATAGAAACGTTTTAAATGATAGGATAACATCGTTTTTGCTTAACTTAGTAATCGTTTCAAAATTAGCTTGATATTCAAAAAATATCGGTTCCCTATAGTTTATGTATGTAGTTTTAATGATGAAATATCTGTTACCAGCGCCAGATCTCGGGTACGCGGCTACATAGAAGTGTACCACGCGCTGGTGGGCAGGGTGGGGGACCCTGGGACCGAGGAGCCTACCCAGTCGCCTGATGATTGGGAGATGGTGGAGCCCGCTCCTCAAGTGGGGAATGTGCAGCCTGTGAGTAATCTATACAATTATTTTGTTCCTTTTTTATATATAAATTGACGTATTGGTTATTAATAAATTTATTAAGTTTTTATTATTTATTAATTAATTAATTAGTTTTACGCTGTATCCCGCATCCAGCAGGGTAAACAGAGGGAACCTAGTGTTAAAGCACTCCATTCCCCACTTTCCACTGATTTTTTTGAGGTATTGCGCGTTGAGTGACGGAACTCGACGCCGGGCATTTGCGGTGATGCTAAAGCGAAGAAATGAAAACATTAAGAACGAATAATCCATTCCCTCGTGTGGGGATCCAACCCGCTACCGTCGGCCTCTATTGTTTTTTAATCTATTTATACGAGTATCCATTCAAAAACATTACAATATCCAGTTTTAAAGTTTTTGTATATTGAGTTGCATTGCATTGCATCGCAACATTCATTACATTGATTCGCTCTGTCTTGTTACCAGTGGTAGGAAATGAAAAATAAGTCGTTTCTTTCGAGGCAGAATCGAACCCACAACCGTTTACATTCAGACCGCAGTTGCGCTTTGACGGCCTCCTGGTTTTATCTTAGCGTCCTTGCTACGTTATGATATATTGGTTATTATGAACAAATGTACGAAAAGCTTCGCGCTGTATTCAGCACACAGCAGGATAGGCAGAGGGAACCTGGGAACATAGTGTTAAAAAAGTGGTTTTAATGTTATAAACTATGTTCAATATTTTTATTATATGGCCTTTTTTGTAGCAGGCAACATCTAGCGTGGATGATGATTCTGTAAGATAATAGTCATCTTTTTTTGTAGTTGGCTTGTTTTTATTAAATATAAATATTTTCGGTTAGTATCGCTTTGGTTTATGAATTTCACTCTACGTTTACGTTATATATTTTTTTTTATATATAAGCTATATATTTTACTAGTTATTCTTTTGTTTACATACATTTTTAACCCTGAAAGTAAAGAGAAAAGAGAGAGAGACAGGGCTGTTAAAAGTATGACGTGTCTGTAAGTGAACATGATGCTCTTTCGTTTGATGATTATCAATCAACTCTTTTCTAGTAGTTTATTTACTACAGCTACAGCTTCTTGTTCGGAGTTTTTTAATTATCAATTATTTATAAATATATTTTGTTCAAAAGAGTTTTCAACTTAATTTCATAAAGAAACGAATTTAAATACTGCAAATAAGTCTCTTAAAAATAAGATTATAATTTTGTTTATTATTCATATATTATTATTTATATGTTATTATTGTATATTAGACACGCAGTGCCAGTGTGGATGGACAGACCGTAAGACCGTAATTTATCTTATTTGCATAAAATGAACCGCTAGTGAATAATCTTAATTAAATATTTTCATTGAGTTTTATTACAATGTTGCCATAAATTGTTTCATTCAATTTTCTTCATCCTATAAGATAGTCCGATCACTCTGTGTAATAACGAATCACTCTGTTTTCTGAATTCACAATTACATTCTCTAATAACATTATTAGATGGGCACCATTTTATAGTTTGAATCGATTATGTTAATTTCATTATTTTAAAATACTCATACTTCACATTTATGTAAATTCGCTGTAGATTAATAATATGAAATTTATGGAATATTTTTATAATTTTTCTTTATTAAATTTTTAGTCTGCCATGACTAGCATGGATGAGGAACAAGTAAGGTTTTTTTTCTGTGTTTGTATGTGTGCGCTACAGTATACAGTAGTATGGTTTGTATCATCGGTGTTTGCACTATAAAAAATGTATTTTTGTTTAAGGATTTGCTATGCTTTTTATAGTAGACTTTTATTAGTTGAGTTTTTTTATTATTTCACGATTATGCGTTCAATCAATATTAATAGAATTTGTAATGCAACTGCAAAGCTCGAATTTTTATAAAAATATTATTCGGTTTATTAATTAGTAGTATTGTTTTCAATAAACTGACATGACTGACATGTTACAAAAAATAGAATATATGGAGAGAGAGGTAATCGCATAATCCGACATGTAAATAACTGTCATCAATCACGTCCTCTCTGACAAGAGTGAACGAATAAGAAAAATATTTTAAGAAATATTAATATATTGATTTAATCGATATTTTTATTCGTTACTGTAAATATAAGTATTAGGCATTTTAAAGGAAGTTAGCTCTTATATCTGTTTCTCTTTATTAAGGTTCCGTATCTTTTAAGGAAAAAGGAATCCTTATAAGATCACTTTGTTGTCCGTCTGACAAGAACTTTTATCTCAGGAACGTTTCAACTCAATATCTCTAATATTGTGTTGAAATTCAAACCATATACCTAGATCTACGGCCCTTTGATGTCTTGAAAAAATGTATATCTACATTTACTACAAAAAAGATGTCCATTTATATAGCAAAAAACGCGTATTTCGACAATATAAAGGGAATCAAAACTAATAGGGTACTTCCGGTTGACATAGAATTTTGAAATTTGGCAGCTAGCATCTACAGACAGTACTAGCTAAGGAAAAAATCTGAAAACTATAAATTTGTGGTTAAATCTTAAAAAACCTTAAAAAACGCCTTTGCCTTAACAAAATTTAACATTAAAGCCGCTGGTTCAAGTGAGGTATCATATGAAAGGGCTCTCTCTGGCTAAGCTAAGCCTGAATTTCAGAAAAAGCTCGAGATCTCCAATTTCTTTACATTAGTTTTGTAAAATAGAAAATGCCTTTCTTGAATTATTTATGCATGCTAGTTGTAAAGTAGTTGAGTAAAGCGTAGTTTTGAATGGCACTAGGTGACGGTACCGTCTCACGATGGCGAGGATTGGCTCGTGGTGGATGAAATGGACTGCAGTGTAGGTTCTGTTTGTTCTTTTTTTTCATTTTGCTTGCTTTTTTCGTATATTTATTTATTTTTATTATCAGTAAGTATTAGTTTGTTGATAAAAATACTTAAAATACATATTTAAATTACAAATATCAGTACAAAAATCACCACGCAATTTATTTATGTTGAAATGTATGTATAAATATATGCACTTACAATGTGGTGATATTTTTTAAAATTAAATCTTACGTCCTTTGTGATGTACATCTTTTCTATAGAAAAGTAATAATGATGGTTTCTTTAAGTTTGATTATTTTTTATGTTAGTGAAATCATAATTAGAATATTTATAACCTAATATAAAAGAGCAAAAGAAATGGCGTTATTTTTACAATTATTTTTAACATAATTGACATATTTGGAAAATACGGCATTTTATAAATATTGATATTTCGAACATTTTACGGCGGACCTAATAGGATAGGGTACTCTCTAAATTTTACACTCAACTGACAGAGGACTGTCACCTCAGTGTACCTGTAACGACGGTATACTTGCAAAGTATTTAAAACGTCAGATTTTCTTAAATCAATAATAAAAATAGAAAAAATATATATTAATCTTGTTAGAAGTTTCATTTTAAATGTGTAATAGCTCTAAGTATATATTATATAATTATGCAGTATTTATTGTATGTATATGCTTATATGTATTAAATATATTTTATATGCCATATTAAAAAGTAGAAAATAACAAAAACCTTTTAAAGCTTTTGTAATAGAGAAATATTCAGCTATTATACTAATATTAATTTTATTTGTATAGCTTTTCTATGAATAAATGAAACACAATTTATAGTCATGTCGAACTTCATTATTAGCAATAAAATATATATTTTTTATAATAAATACAAACATTCATACACACAACAAGTTGTGGGTTCGATGCCCACTCGAGGGAATGAAATATGTAATATTTTCATTTCTTTAGTCTGGTGTCAAGGCAAAGTGCGGTGTTAAGTTCCACTACTCAACACGCAATGCCTTCAGAATATCACGAAAATTTGGGAGCGGAATATACGATCTTCCTTCCTCTTCTACATACGAGATGCAGCGTGAAGCTGAAAAGAAAAGCAAACGTAACATTATATAATCCAAATATATATTTGGATCTATATATAAAATATTGTTTCAGGCTATCGGCGGCGATGCCCTGCCAGCCGGATGGGAGGAGAGACAGGATGCGAACGGAAGGACATATTACGTGAACCACATAGAAAGGTCCACGCAATGGGAGAGACCCACGTTCACGTAAGTTACATGTTTATATTTTAAATATTTAATTTCTTTAAGTGCGACTATAAACACTACAGGTTGTGGGTTCAATTTATACTCGTGAAAATATTTATTTCATATTTTAATTTCCTCGCTCTGGTAACAACGTAAATAGCGCTTCACCCTCAATGTCTTCGAAGTTAAATGGAAAGAGAGGAACGGAAGTGTGTTAATGCGAACGGAGTGTCTTAGCACTAAGTTTCCAAGTTTCCAGGTTTTTTAGCTTTTTGTGTGGTCATGTGTGATATAAAGCGTGAAGCTAAAAAAATGTTTTCTCTCTGCAGTCGCAACATGAGTATAGAGTCTCAAGCGGAACGTATGGAAACGGCGGCGACGGAGTTCCACCGTAGATTCCACATTTCTGCTGACGAGGAACACGCTAGTCCTTCCACTCAACATCAGGTAAGTTTTCAAAGCTTAGAAACTTTAAAATTTAAAGAATTTTTCCTAGGTCTTTTTTTTCATTGTTTTTTTTTTGAAATCGTCCTCGACTTAATTGGGGTAGATTTTGGTATTGTAATGTCAGAGTGTATTGGGATATTAATATTTTATATTTATTGGAAAAGAATAAATGCTTTTTTTAAATATTGTTAAATAAAATTATAAATATAGCTTGGTTGATGATTTAATTACGTATAGAAAATATTGTATATTTAAATTACATTAATACTTAAAGGTTTTTTTCTTCACTAAAACAAAATATATGCATGTATTAAAGTAAATGTCATTCGGAAGCTTTTAAAAGCTTTGCAAGCGTCTAACTAAATAGACTTTAAATATTGCATGAATACAATGCATGTATTATTTAGCGATTATTTGATTTATTATCTGTACGCTTAGAATTATTTGCATATATAATCTACTTTTGTTGTTATACTCTGTGCTTATTTTTTTAGTTTATTTTTATAGGCCTTTAGGGAATTTTTATTTAATTGATTTTAAAATGTCAAATTTAAATTCGAATATTATTAGGGTTTTTAATAGGTATTGCATGAAACAAATGAAAATTAGACAAAAATAAGTTTTATTCCAGAAATGCACTAAATTTATTCTACAAAAAAGTAAAACAAAACTAATGACAATCTTACAAATGTTACCACAATGTTTTGAATTCAAAAAGCAAGCGGAGTAAGGAGTGTTTCGTCTCTATGTTCTCTCTGCCTATCCAATTATGCAGGATAAAACTTGAAATGTGTGCTTAAGATATTGCCGCTTGTATTACAGACTACTAATATTTTTGCATATATTATACGTAGCGTATAAATAGTTAGGTTTAATGTATATATTTTTGATTTCAATGAATCCAAAAATGATCTGATAAATTCTAAAATTTTACATAACTTTTTTACTAAGGTAATTTAAGCGTAAAATAAAATGTTCACTTTTACCACAAAAAATGTGTCTATTTCTATTACATATTGATATTTTTAATACAAAAAGAAAACAAAGGTAGAAGTTATCCAAAAGTGGTATATATAGAAAATAAATATAATAGGTTTTGGTAGAATATATACATATGTTAAAAAATACTTTTATTTAAAACATCTCAAATAATGATAGCTTTTTTTAATAAATATGATAATAACAACAAAATTGTATTCTGAAAGTTGTTATCTTGGATGCTTATGAAATTTTACACGTGTTGATAATATTTTGACTTTATTATCCATTAGAAAACTGCAGCATGGGCTTTATGCAGGACAAGGGATGACTAACTAAAATTAATTACAAAAATAATTAATAATAAATGTATTTTCACTATAAATTTACTTACATAATAAGAAATTACATAGAAAGAAATGTTGTAATGGTGTAACAAAAGTGAAGATGCGTTTTTTATAAATCTCACAATCATATCAATTCAAAATCGTGACTCATATTCAGGTTCCGTTCTCTATACATATCTGTTTACAATCATATCGATTAAGAATCGTGATTCATATCCAATTGTTATAATTATTCTGTCAACCTCATGTTCTAAATCACACTAATTTCAATAATGAATTGCGAAATATT
The DNA here is from genome assembly GCA_018230605.1 of Heliconius congener. Classification (NCBI taxonomy): domain Eukaryota; kingdom Metazoa; phylum Arthropoda; class Insecta; order Lepidoptera; family Nymphalidae; genus Heliconius; species Heliconius congener. The sequence goes on along the minus strand of DWAO01000177.1, from coordinate 2,359 downwards.
GCAGTTTTATAAATTTTAAGTTAGTGAGATATTTTGGCAATAATTCGCAGTTTGTCCATTGTTTCTACAATAACCGGGTTACTCAGAATACATCGTGTTGTCCTCACTGGTCATAGACAGTTCGGCACATTTTTTTTAAAATAGGGGATTGAGGTTGTATAATGAATGTTAAATTTTTTATCTATTGTCATATAGCCAATATTTTTCATTAATTATTTTTTTGGGTATAGAATGAAGAATTAATGAAAAGACAATCCTTATTAATTTATAAACTATAGCTTTAGTGTTGCATTAATTTATTCAATATCTATTTTCACCTGGTTAACTGCTATAATTCATTCTTAACTTATTTAGACTATAAGAGATATTTAAAGTAATTTCGTATACTGAAATTGCTTTTAATTTAACACAGTTAGCTAGTGTCAATTCGCAATATCTAACAGGAGGATGCGAGTGATAGGCGACCCGAAAATTCGACTGAAAACACGCCTTATTCCACACCCATCCTTTCACCGGAGCTCAGAGAGCAAGCTCATACAGAAACTACGGCTAATACAAGCAACGACTGTGATACTAATGTAAGGGTTAATCAAAATGGTGAGGACGATGTCGTATGTGGCAATGAAAGTAAAGCCTCGACGACGGAAGTAGACAATAATGAAAATGAAACTGCTGAAAATGCTCAAGCTACTAATAGTCAATCTAGTCAAGAGACTATTCAACAAGACGTTCCAGAAAACGATGAATTACAAACAGGGATAGCCTCAATGACTCTCCAAGATATCAATGAGATGGATGATAATAATGATAACGAGTCCACTAATGGTATCATAGATGATGATGCGAGAACAGAAATAGAAGAAATAGAGTTCGGTCGAGACCGAACGTTAACAGACGAGACTGGTGATGGGTCTGGTGAATCGTTGACGTTTGATGAGAACCACTTTAGCACACCCACTGGCGGGGTCACTCCTGAAAGAAGGGCCTCCACGTCAAGAAGACGGAGGGCCACCACGAGCTCGATGGAAGACTCAGAGGTAAGCAGCAAGCGGGATTAAGGGCGTGACGTGTAATGTATAAAAATGATGTGTTTGTCCCTTCCAGTGTTAATTTTTTAAAATTAGGGCCTATCTATAAATTATGTCAAAGGAATGTTATGATGATAATTTGTTGACCTCTCTTCCGTTCTAGTATACGATAGTTAAATTAATGAGACTCACATCATATATTTAACAATTATGTGTGATATATTTAACAATTTTTCACCTAGAAATTATTAAATTAAAAGAGCAGTTCCGAAGTTACATACATATATTTTGATATGTTCCTTGGCATGCAATGTCTCACTTCTTCGATCCGCTCCCTTCCCTTGAGGTGATTCATGGATGGCCCTTAAATAAAAAAAGTTAAGGTTTATGCACTGCGTGTCATTGCCCATAATCTCGCTTGTAACCATTGTGCTTTGGGCGATTGTCTATGAGTGATGGACATATAGATATTGAAGGCAGCTTGCCAAATTGTCTTACACAATTTTTGTTATGATTTTTGTCTATATGTCCATGAGGACATGTGAAGGACAACAGACTGTGGCGTTGATACCCGTGCTCCACGCTTTAGACTAACACTAAGCTAACACTACTAAAGCTCAAGCGTCTCCACTTCTATGTACGTCTATTTTATACGAGTCTTGTGCTTTACGCATTTCATTATAAACTATTATATAATTTAGCCGAAATTTCCCGATTATTCGTATATTCTTTGTTCTGATTGCTAGGCGTTCTCATTTAGGGTTTAGGGCAAGATAGAATAGAGTTAATAGAGTTATCAAAAATATATGTTTATATTACCTATATCGAATCAAAATTTAATACAGATGTAAAATATTTTATTCTTTTATTTTCATGCTGACTACTTTGATTTCATATTTCTGGCCTTGCTTAGATTGTTTACGTTACTTCTTTATAAAAAAATCGTATAGTATATTTTTATCATCCATTTTTCATCTTAGGTCCTTCAGATTTTACATTTTCTATTTTATTCGTAAGTTATCTGTGACATTTGCAACGTATATGCTTTAAGGATTTAGCTTTAATGTAGTAAATTAAAAAAAGTGCGCTAAATTTTTAATCTATTGCGGCTTATTGAATCTGTAGTTTCTTTTGATTTTGTTTTGTCTTGCATGCAGTAGTTTGAGTGATATTTTTTTTTTGTAAAGTTTTGGTTTATTTTTGTATATAAAAGTATGGTGGCAGTTTCTTTAGAGAGATACAGATTATTAAGAGTAGCCCTCTAAAGTAAAGAATATATAATAATAATAATAATAATCTTTATTTGGAACTAAAATAACAAGGTACAAAAA
>DWAO01000176.1:0-31109 GCA_018230605.1 Heliconius congener | reverse complement strand
TATATATGTATATACATATATATACATATATATATATATATATATATATTACTTAAAATGTAAATATTCAAGTAAATACTTCAAATTGCATATAAATTTTGATACTTTAACGACGGCCTTACTACCAATATAGCTAATATGCTGTCGGGATGCTTAAAGCGTATTAATTGTTCGACGATGACACAGCAACAGGGCAACAGGGACAAAACTTGGAACTGACAGCATAACGGTGTTGCTGTATTTTTGGAGAATTCTTACTATGTGTGGGCCTAGTATTGATTTTTTATTATAATCTGATATGGTGTTTTATATGACTATAACGCGACAGTCGTGCGTTCGATTCTCACTCGGGGGACTGTAAGTTATTTTTGTTTTTTCTTTTTTGTAATAAGATGAAGCGTAGAGTTGAGTTCCGTCAATACGCAATGTCTTTAAATCTGGCGGTGCGTTGATTAGTCTGATCTTTAAAATTATATTTAAAATGAATTATTTTAGAACAAAATGGCATATCTACTTATATTAAAGATAAAATATATTTTGTCCTGATCATTTTAAGCCTATACAAGGAATAAACTAGTTTTAAAACCGATATATCACATTTTTTCAATATTTAAATTTGATTTTTACAAAAATTGCTACAAAATATATATATTCTTATGGTTTTTTTTGCAAATTTAGTCTAGTACATATATATAATGACGTAGGTTTCAAGCGATAACCTGAGGATGGAGATTTTCTTTATTCTATATTATATATAAATTGAATTTTTTTAGTGCTTAATAAAATACAAAACGAAATTGATATTAGCTAGTAGGTATCTACGGGTGGTCAGGTATGTAAGTAGGTAGTTAGGTTCGGCCGTGTCGGTCGCGGCCGGGGCGATGACCAAATTATTGCAAAAATCCCGCCGCTCCCACTCACACCGCGTGCACCGCAAATAAATCTTGATAAAACTCCTTAAACTAAATTAACAACATATACGTATTCACTAGCTAATTGACAAAAAAACAGCGAATTTTACCTTTTTTACACAGAAATCGAAGTTTAATGGGACCGTTTTTCCGGGTTATCAATAAAAAGTGTACTATCACCAAATTCCTTCGATTATAGCATGAAAAAAATATCTATCTATTAAACTTTTTCGAACTTTTTGATATAAAAAAAAGGAAAAAAAAAACATCTAGAACGGTATCACTTAATAAGTGTCCAAGTAAATTTCATTGCGCTTAGAAAGGCGTCAGTCATTTCGGAGTTAAATAGTCAATCACGAGTTGGTGTGGCTAATCTTGCATTCAAACTCACAATAGCAGTAACGAACGGACGAACGGACGGACAGTAATAAGACGCGCGTGGGCGGCTTAAGTCAACGTTATTTATGACGAGACACCTCTCTCAATTTTTTTTTATATTTTTTTCTTTGTTTTTTTTTTGTCATACAGACTTAAATCTGAAATTAGTCGGAATTACGTATCAGGACGAATACTTATCGCCGCCGGACGAATAAATACTACTAACTTACTTCGCTGACAACAAAATCCTCTAAGTAGATACTTATTTTATGTATTTAATAAAAGCAAAAACGGAGACGGCCGTCGCGTCGAAAGGAAATCGTTATCTTAACGACGACGGCGTATTTACGTAAAATCTGAGCGAGAGTCTGAAACTGTCCCTTGGAGTGCAGCAGACGATAAGGGGGCACGCACTATCGCGGGTTCATATGCCAGCTATCGACCTCGCACACGATGTTTATACTCGGCGCCGATAATATGGATGCGCAGAATTGATAAAGCCAAGACTAGCATCGATTTGTAAACGATCGAGTCGAGGTTAACGGTCTGTTAAATTAATTTCGAGAACATAAATAATTTAAGAGTCACTCTGGCATCTGATAACTTTAAAAATGGCGGTTCAATTGAAAGCAGCTGATCTGAGCTGGCGGCGCGAGGCGCGGTCGAGGGGCTCTGTTTACATTGAGAGTTCAAATTAAAAACGTGTACACTAAAGCTTTCATCTGTGGCCTTAAAATTGTTATCGTGTCGATACCCGACCGATAAATCTGCGTGTATCCTCACATCAGCAATATTGCGGCCATTTTCGAGGACAAGAAAATATTGTAGGTGAATGAATATTGAAAAAGCGCCGACCGCAGTCCGCTCTGCGGTCGCGCGTTCACATTTAGAAGTGCAGGGTTAGATGCAATTACTGTGCGCTTTTGCGTGTTGCTGTCTGCCTGTCCAAGCGGCCCGGCTGGTCTGACTGGCCTGGCTGGCCTGGCCGGCCTCACTGCAGCGAGCTGGCCTGGGCGCACTCGGAAACGGTCGCGATTGGTTTATTGACACGTGTTGGTGTTATCGCCTGCCGCTGTGTCCCCATGCGGATGAGCAAATGGGATAATAGACGTCTGGGCCCGCATCCGGCGCGGGAGTCGGATACAACTCTTGCAACGCTCTGGATACAATTTTTCAATTAAACCGACCAGACAGAAGATCTCTAATAGGTGTCGTTAAGAAGACGTGTGCCCGATTTTCGATCTGTCTCTCTGTCGTAACGAGGCCGTTTTATTAGTATTTATGGTTGGTGGTATGGTTCTGCCGCCGCGTCATCAATGAAACGGAATTTATGACACCCCGGTAATTTAAAACGGGTGGTGCCCCAGTGTGTTACTTAGCGCGGGACGCACATCTCAATTCGTCCGTGTAACAGGTGATATAAAAGATTTTTCCAAGTTTTACGGCGACGTCGTGTACAGGTCGAGTGGCGCAGTAAAACTCGATACGAGCGTCTACTGAGGTCTAACGATGTTTGATTTACCGCTATCAATTTGAAGAGTACATAAAAATACACCTAAGGCGATAACCCGGTACAGTTGGGTGTTTTATTTGCAGCGCAGGACAGCTTGTTCATAATAAAAGGCAGCGTGCACTACAGCGTGATGAATTTTGTACCGGTTCGCATTATTACTATTAGGTATTGTGAACTATTCAAATACATTATTCACTGTTACGAATCGCTTCTGGTGGCCCCAGACATGTGAATGCCTCGCCAGATGACGGGAGCAAGACGGGGCGAAGGGCGAGCGGGCGCGTTGGAGAGGGACGGCTGCTTAAGGGTGGCGTTCGTCATGTCCCACCCCGTGTCGGGCACAAGTGACGCTCCTGTCTTCCCCAACCGTCTGTATTCGAAAACCTCGTCCCTTTTCGCCTCATTTTTTATATACCGTTGCTTGTATACTCTGAATTCCTTTACGTTGGAAGTTATTGGAATGGCCGACCACAACATATGATCTTAGTCATATTTAATTATTGCCACAAAACAGATTTTTTACTTCTCAGAAACAACCTACGCTAATCTCGTGAGGCAATCGTAAAAAACCAAGCCAGCGGGCGTATTGCGGGCAACATTTGAATAACTGAAGCGATTAATTCACGGGGCTTTAATTATCGCGACGGGGCTCGAGCTCATCAGCCCCGGCCAGCATGACTTATGCCCGTCAGTAGAGAGCCGCGACACTAACAGACCGTCAAAATTTAATCACGTTATGCATCACTAAGAGAGGAATCCGACAAACCATACTGATCGCAAAAACCTAAATCGAAACGAACTTATTACTCAGTGATGATTCCCATCTCGCCGAGAAAAAACCGCAGGAATGTCATTTAAAAAAATTAAAACGTATAATTTTTATTCTTTTTTTCCCTTATGGCAACCCGACGGACTAAAGGTTATCTCAGAAAAAAGGCGGGACTGAGCGATTCCATTTTTAAAACGTATCATTTAATTTCGGAACCGGCTCTCAAGACGTCAAAAGGTAGTCATTACATATTTTCCAAATGTTTAATGATCGAATTTTATTTGTGTGAGACAGCATAGCGCCGGAACTCAGACCTATTTATGTTTTTTTGTCTATATTATGAAATTGTACATAACTAACTATTCGCTTGAGGTGTTAAATAATGGAATTTAAAATAATAAATACGATTTCGAATTCAAATAACCCTTATATTTAGATGCGACCGGTATGTGGGACGACACTGACCCAAAATTTTATGGGAAAAATATTTTTATCTATCAAATTGGTTACATAGCTCTATAGGCGACGTTATAAGAGTTGATGTTGCTTGAAGTATGTTGAAGTCTGCTCCACATAGTGTCAAATGCCTACAAATTAATGACGTAAGGCAAACTGTGTCGTGTCGTCGACCGGCCAATAACAGTTTGAGACTAGTGTCTGCTTGTGGCTCTTGCTATATATTATATTGATAAAACTATTGATTTTCATTATATTAAAACTAATATATAAAACAAAGAATATTTGATTATTAACTAAACTGTGCCGCTTTCTATAAATATTAGATTAGAAACCCAAAAATTATATTCACTGCTTATCTAGGGAAAATTAATGAGATAGCTCACAAAATTTCTCAATTATTCATATTTATTATCTGTCAATATGAAAAAAAACCGTATTTTTTACTGTAAAACCGTAAGACAACCACATAGCCGACGGTCAACCACCTTGTTAAAACAACACTGTTCTATTTAAAACTAACATCGCTAGGATTGCTTGGATCTAATAGGTGCTTTATCGTGTCACTTATAAATGATGTTCTAATATTAATAAGGTGTACGAGGCACGACAATATGATCTGTAACTACTGAAATAACGTAATTTGTTAAGCTTAGTGCCATCCCGACTAATCGTATGGTACCTGCTTTAAAACTCTGTGAATGCTGCCAAGGCAAGCTTCGAAACAAAATCTTGGATAAGAGGGCTGAAAAATATTTATTTTAACATTATATATATATATATATATATATATAAATTTAATGTTTCTGAAAAGTGACAACTAAAAGAGGATTTCTCGAACTTCTTAAAGAAACGGAAAAATTCAAGATTTCTTCATCTTGCGTCTTCAAGTCGATGAAAAAAAATGTTTCGAAAGAAAATTATATCAAAATCTGATATTTGTCAAATTATGAGCATTTTTCAAGATACAGATACGGATATCAAGAATAATAAAAGCTTTTTTTGTATCTAAGAATCAAACCCATTATACTTATTCGAATCCAAGATCAACATAACCAGTAACAAACAAAGAATATGTAATTAAAGACCGTTGAAAAGATCGAATTGTACATGAAAAGGCTAGAAATGCTTATTGCTTTATACGGTGCATAGAACTTAATACGCTAGTGCTAATCTGTACATAAAACATTCACAATGCCCCTGAATGAGCTATAAACCTGGCTGCACGGTGTAATCCAGCATCCTTATTATGTGAAACAATTTGTTTGTACGTTTATAAGTTATAACTCAAAAACATGGCAGTAAAATGTTTTTATTTAAGTTTTATTGACTTATTGTATAATTTCATCAATGTATTGGCGAACTACAAAATATAGATAGGAAATAATTTGTTAATTATTACATATAAACATAAAACGGTGTTCCAATCCGCTATCTAACATGCAATGTCTCAAAAAGACCAACATCTTCATATATTATCTATATCAACAAAACACAGCTTAAAAATATAATAAAACTTGGATTACACATAAATAATATTCTCAAGTGACGGATGAATTGAAAAAATATATCCCAAAGAACTTATAAACTTAACCTTATAATTAATATAATGGGATAAGATCTGGATATTGTTCAGAATTTTACTTGTATTTGATTGTAAAATAATAATAATACACTGTCAGCCATTAAAAGTATAAACTGAAGGCGTGAACAGGTGTTCCACTGCTGAGCTATCGATCGCACAAATCGCTTACTCATTCTTTTTGATGGTCCGCTATGTATTATGGAGTGCTTGCTTTTAAATGTCTTTTATGAAATGGTTATAGGTATATAGCTTAGCTTGAGCTTTTAGTTGAGTGTTAAAAGTTGAATCTTAAAGGTAGTCAATTGATACAAGTACCCTGTAAAGTTCAGAACGCATTCAATGTTTTGTAGGTACTTTGCTTATTTTCAAATTATACGATATAAATTCATAAATTATCTAATAATAAAATCAATATTGAACTCCAATCTGTGATATCTGTCATACTATTGAAACTTCTGGTCTATGACATACAAAGGTATATAAGATTACAATCATAATATATGTAACTTAAATTAAATGTTAATTTTTAAATGTAAACTATCAATAAGTGTAAATGAACTTATTTCTTTTATTACAATGGAAGAAAAAAAAACATAGTTACGATTTCTCAAAACAAAATTTCCTCTAGACACCCACTTCTACATTATGTTTATTCATGAGTCGTAAAAATACGAAAATTAGATACTGTATTAGCATAGGCTGTAACAATTATCATTGTTGTGTACACGGTTATTTGTTTTCTTGGTTTTTTCGCTTTGCATGCGGTTAAGTCGAAATTTTACGATGTTATAATGTAATTTTTTTGTCCGCCTACCGATAATTAAACGCTATTTTAGGTGATATGAAAAGAAATGCGGTTATTATCGTTATAAATTATTATTTTGTTTGTAATTTTGATATGAATAAATTATTATTATTATTAAAAAAAAATATGAATAAATAAAACATTAAACTTTAAATCGCTTCTTTTATATTGTAGTTCATCTGATTAAAAAAATTTGTGTGTTTGATAAGTGCGAATGGAGAAATTAAAATGTCAGATCATATTATGTATCGCATTAAGAATTTCCAAATAAAAATAACAATAACGAAGAGAGTTAGCCGAGTCGCTCTTTTAATGCACGTATTATATTCTTTACTAAAACAACACTTAAAATGATTACAGTACAAAAGCGCCGGCTGTCAAATGTTAAAATACTCATCCACCTCGTACGAGATGGATATTTTGAAAGAGTATTTAATTGGAGGTAAAAAATGATAGATGCGGTGTATGACTCGACATTCTTTTTTCTTAAAGTTTTTGAGTTCATTAACACTACAATATAAACATTTAGTTGAAATATCTTAAAATATTAGCATAATAAATATCGTGTGTTTGCATAATTGAATACATTTAATAGATAATATTAGATATTAGATATTTTTGTTTTCTTTATCGTCGGGTACAAAAAACTTAATGTTAAAGTGCTCAGTTTTTGATTCTACATAGATTTTGATATATTTTACTATAACGCTCATACAATAAATATTCCTGTTTTGTTAGTGCTAACATTTCTTTTACTTTCTTTATAGTTGCTTCCGTATCTTGCCCTTATATGGTAAATAAATCGCATCCAGCTTAGGATAATTAAACATAAAATTTTATAAACTTACAATTTCTAACGTTACGTAATTGAGTACTATATATCAATAAGTTTCGTAAGTAAATGTTTTTGAGATATTTTCATGGAAATTGTTTACATACATCTGTCTATATCTAGAAAATCAATAAACAAAGGTTCAAAACATGTTTTTGTTAGGTACTTTTTGATTTCCAGTTCACATTTAAAAAATAGTATAACAACAATCGACAATGGTTACTGTTTAATCATTGCTGCCCTCATGTCAAACTCACGTTTAAATATAATTAAGATTTAATTCTATTATTTCAATTACACACAACAAAAAAGTAGATATCAAAGTGTAAATAATTTAAATCTACAGTTATGAATATTATCTACCTTAAATTATTTTTGCCATAATTTATTAAGGTAAACAGATAAAAATAGCCGACATTCTTCTTTTGGCCATGTCTTCAAATTTCAACCCTTGGGGTCGCGCTTTGTCTTGTCACCAGCGCAAAAAATGGAAATATTGAATAAATAATTCGTTCCTCCGCTTAAGAATCGAACCCACAACCGTTGACAGTCACACGCTGTGTCACAGCCACGAGAGTATCAAGTTTCACATAGTAACTAAATTTCTTGTTTTCATTTCTTTATTTTTATCTTTTAATTCTTCCTTCCAGTACGACGAGAGCCTCCACGGCGGGGGCTACATGGAGGGCGGTGCGATGTACCACGAGCACCGGCTCGCGCACCCCCACATCCCCCCAGTGCACTACCCCCCCACGGCGCCTGCGCACGCGCTGCCCGGCGAGCCGTTGGTACACAAGCGGGACAAGGACGCGATATATGGGTGAGTCTGGTGGTAAAGTGTTCATTTGTTTGTTTATTGTAGAGTTCTCGATAATCTTTAGTAGGTAGGCGGCGTTGAGTTCCGCCACTTATCATGCAATTCGTTGAAAATTCGGCGGAAAGTGGGGAAATCTGTCTGCGTTGTTCTATGCAGGATACAGCTTGAAGCCCTAGTAAGTTTGTAGCTCGGTAGTGTCGTAGACCGTACGATTAAGGCACTGTGTGATGAGATTTTAGGTAGAATTTTAAGAATAATGTGAATTTTGGGTAGTATTACTTATATAGGAAATTGCTTTTATGGGTGAGAATCGAATCCACAGCCGTTGCGTTTACAATAAAACTAGTCCACTGTCCAATGATAGCGATTGTTTATCATACTATCATGGAGAAGAAAATGGAAGCTATTTTGCGTATCTTAAAAAGATTATTGATAATGTAAAAAATACTACTCAACTTAATTTTTCAGTTTTTGCATGAAATTAGTTAAGGCAAGAATTGAATTTGTTACTTCTGTTGTCATATTTTTGACTACCACATTTAAAATCTTATTACATACTTATATGTACATATATGTATAACGTATTTGTTTCTGCGCCGGCGCCTCGCCTTAATAATGCGTGCGATTCTATGAATATAAAAGATTACCTAAAAATAATTATCGATCTTTATCGAGTATGAAATGTAGTATAGATATCATACTCTATATTAATATCATTCAGCTGGAAAGTTTGTTTGAAAACTACCTTATCTAAGGAACTGCTGATTTTTTTACATCAACTTACCTTTGTGTGATATCTAGATGCACTATTATGCGAAGCTATAAGTAAACGCTAGTAATATAATAGAAATAATACTATAATATATAGGAACGGAAACTAAATTATAATAAAATTTATAAGGCATCTTTTTCTTTGAACCAACGTTTGGTTCAGTTTATATTAGTTACGGTGCTGGAAACAAGTCTTTTAAGAATTAAATTAATCATAAAAAAAAAACACCATATTTGGCATACATATTTGACAATAACAAACAACTCAGTGAACATATCAGTGAAATGGCTGATTTCGCTGGAATTTCAGTTATAATTCTGTGAATTTTATCATTTATAATTACATTTTATTATTTAAGTTCATTATTTTCCTAATCACCGTGAAGCGTCATATCAGATATCACAAAATTATATTTTATTTCTTATCATTAAAAAAAAGGATAAAAAGATATCAGTTATTTGCAATTTACAGTAGCCGAGTCAATAAATTATCTATATGCTTTAAAATTGTTAAGTAGAACTAAGAATTGATTCCGTTAAGATGACAACGTAAACATTTGCTTTTCGTTAGGTTATTGAAAAGATCTACGTATAAAATTTTTAAATTTTTAAGGCATCTTATAGTTAAAAAAAGGCGGATCTTGGCGCTAGGGTACAGAACTGTAAAACGCGACGGCTGTGTGTTCGATTCCCACAATTTAATATTTAAATATTTCGCTCTGGTGACGAGCACGGCGTTGAGTTCCGCCATTCAGCACATAATGCTTTATGAATTCGGCGGGAACTAAGGCGTCATTACATATAAATGCAAATAAAGCTAATAAAATTATTTAAAACAAAAATGCAAAAGAATATACAATATCTTTTGCATGAAAATGCAAAAGATATTACTAGCTTATTGGGATTAAGGGTTCAAATCCACGATTAGATAATATTGATTTTACTTATGTTTTGTTTTGTTACATTTATAGTAACTAACTTTTTTATCAGTAAATACATACATATTAATCGAAATGTCATTGCGATTAATTTGATAAAAAAGAACAACTTGAGTTAATTTTATATAGATTACCGCGTTCAACCGAAAAAACTCTTATATCTTAAAAAAAATTAAACTAAAAAATAAATGTGCAAATGGGAACGGAATGTCTTAACACTAGTTTCTCACGTTCCCTTCGCCTATGCTATTTTCGTGAAGCTAAAAAACAATTTTTTGCTTTATTTAACTTTATATTAATATGAAAAATAATTTTATTACGAGGTTAGATTGATAATAGAGATTTACTTAATCTTATCGCCCTACTAAGAGATAGCCGCGAGGTGCGATGCTTCGCGGATTGTCCTCACGATCTGCTTTATCTGATCAGAACTTGTCAAGGAGTTTTGTTGTGTAGCGTTAGTGTGAGCGTTGAACTATGAAATTTAATATTAAAATAACTTTAATATGAACATATGTAATTAAAAATATATTTAAGCTTGTATATATATTTTTTTGATTTGAACCTTTTCAAAACGTTGTTTATTTTTGAATTTTTTAATGAGTAAACGTAAATATAATGTTTTAAATCATTTTTATAATATTATAATTGAAGAAGACTCTATACTTACATTTTATGAGGTAAGTATAGACAAAAAAAAGTATAATTTGTGGTTAAAAAGAATAATATATAGCTTCGCACTGCATCCTGCATATAGTAGGGTAAGCAGGGGGAACCTAGTGTTAAAAGAGTCTGTTCACGCAACACCGAATCAAAAAAATATATACTAAAATAAAACAAAAACTAGTTTCACGCTGTATCCCGCATATACTGTAAGACAAGGGAACCTAGCGTTACGACTTCCCATTTATACTAATAATATAGTAATGGTAATATTTTGAGCGTCTATTTTTTCGTATACTGCTTTTACATGATACAATTCGGATTTTCATTTTAATTATATCACTAATTACTCTATCACGCGTTATCAGATCAATTATTTTTAATGGGTTATAATGTAAATATTTCTTGGTTGATGGGACCACACACTCGTCATGGTTCTTTCTGTTCAAAGTTTAATCGTTGTTTTAATCGTCTTTTTTATATGATAGAAGTTACTTTTTGCTCATTTCGGCCCTGTTATTATGATTTTAACTACTTCGCTGCTATAGACGTGTTAACACCACATAATATACAATTTAGTTTTTTAAAACTATTTTCTAGATAAATATAATAGCTTTACGCTTTTTATTATATAGTAAAGTATAGACACTCATTCGCTCACTATCCGCTTAATTTTCAAAACATTAAGCGTGTTGAGAGACGGAACTCAACGCTATGTTTTGTTTACCTTAGCGAGAACAGGAAAATAATTAAAATGAAAAAAAAAACACAACCATTATGTTTACAATCATACTCTATTCCACTGCGCCACGACGTCCTCTTATCATTCAAATTAATAATTTTTATCATATAAACACCACAGATTTTATCTCATTGCGCGCTACATGTTAATTTATAAGTAAAAAACTATTAAACATTATTTTTCAATTAAATTATATATGTATGTACATATTTATTCGTTGCGTGATAAATTATTATTATAAGTAATATTTATTAAACGTTTTCTAGTTCTCTAGTTATTTTAATATTTTAATTACATACCATCGTTGATATTGATATTTATAACTGTAGAGTGTAGTTTTATTTTTAATGTAAGTAACTTTTGATTTAGTATCTTATACATGTTGTTATGCAATTTTGTTTAAATCTATATATCTCTAAAAAATAAACGAGATTGTGGTGAATTCAGAAGGAAAGCGGAGAACAGAGAATCTTGATACTTCCTTCTCTTGATATTTTCTTGCTAAATACGGGAGAAAGCGTGAAAGAATATGTTTATTTATTTGTTGATAAGCCCGCGTTCACTGCCACCAAGCCCCACCAAGTTTTACTTCCTCCACTCGATGGTATCAGCGTCACGTCTAACCAATATTATTTTATCTTTTGTTCTTTACTAAATTACGACTTTTATATGGTCTTTAGACAGCTCTTGTTCATTCATGACTTTTTTTTATATCTCTGTAAACGAATATCTTTATGTGATTTAATTAATATACAAATCAATTTATATATATTTTTTTTTAATTTTTGGGTCTATAAAATAATTGCTCTAAGTATATAGCTGAAGGAATTACTTTACAATAATAATATAGTTTTACTAACGTCTTGTGTTTGTTGAAAAAAATATGTATAAACGAAATGAAACCTACTCAAAAATCTATTTATAACAGTTGAAATAGAGAAGATGGCTTATTTATAATATATGGCTATAGAGGCTGTCGTGGTGCGGCGGCACAGCATCTGACTATAAACGCGATGGTTGTGGGTTCGACTCCCATTCGACCGATTAAAATATTATCATTTCATAGCTCTAGTAACAAGACAAAGCACCGCTCTATAACACGTAATGTCGGCGGAGAGTGGAGAACAAAGTGTTTTGACACTTTCTTCCCTCCACTAACACTAATATGCAAGATACTGCTTGAAGCTATAAAATAAGAGAGAGTTATTATTATTACACATCTCATATGATGGTATCACTGTCACGTTTCGTATATCTCGTTGTTATCGAATCTTTGGATCTTTCTGCTGTCATATGTGAATGTATGTTTTATTATTATTTCATAGGACAGTATCAAGATCTAGATTAGAATTTTTTAGTTGCCCTAATATATTTTTTTTTAGTACGCAATTTGTGCGTACATAATTTACATATATTACGTTTGGTTTGTGTTCCTGTGTGTGGCAATTGAGTTGAATGAGTTTGCCAGCTATCAATAGAGCTAAAATATTTTAGCATGCCAGTATATTCATTGCTTTGGCGTAAACATATAATAAAATCGATTTTAATTTGTTTTAAAAGTATGCACTTGGTGTACGATACAAGATTTATATTGACTTACATATATATTACAGGCATCCTCTCTTCCCCCTGCTGGCGCTGATATTTGAAAAGTGCGAGCTGGCCACATGTACCCCCCGGGACCCCGGGGTGGCCGGCGGCGACGTTTGCTCGTCCGAATCATTCAACGAAGATATTGCGGTCTTCAGTAAACAGGTAATTGCCTAAAATGTTTCTTAAGATTAATAATTAAAAAAAAAATATCCACCCAAAAATATACAGATAATAAATAAATTTTAATCAATCATCAACCGTCAATGCAAGTTCTTCGCTCGCTTTTTATCGGGCATTGCGAAAAAAATATACCTAAAAGAAATAAAAAAACCTCATGAATACCATTGGAACAAAAATAAAAACTGATGCCCTCCCAATTCGATTCCATACACAAAACCCATTTAGAAACACCACACGAAAATTACTCGCGAAAGAGAGAATGCAGGGCTGAATAACTTTGTGGCGACGCACCTGCCTCCATTACCCATCAGAATTAAAAAAGAAAAAAAAAGCGCGCCAACGCATTCGGATATTAAAATGTCGCAAAATGGCGTCCCGTAAATCAGCGGCGGCAATTTCTTCGGGCTTTAATAACTATAAAGCGTAATTAGCAACGGAAAATCAGTTATTGGTTTGAGATTGCGCTCGCGTTCGCATTTGCGTGGGCGACGTATCGATTGTTTACGGGCTGGTCAGCTAGTACCGTCAAATATCGATATCAATATGTTCACAATCGATTTGTTACGTCCATTTTTAATTTTAAACTTGTCATGCGATTTTTAATCTGTGCACTGCTCGTTTGAGACTTGTGAATTGTAATATTTATAATTTTGTTCGTTCTTTTATGCATTACGTTATTAGTATCTACATTACTAAAAGTTATTTTAAAAAGTACCACGTTTTTTAATAAATTTTTCATAAGTTGTTTCCAATCGTTTATGTTCTCGTGGAGTTGCCATCAATATTATTATGTTATTGGCAAAATTAATAAGCCCGTCACGAATCTCCGGAACAAAAATTAAATTGAATTCTCCATACAAATAATTGAACATAATATTAAATATATTGGTAATATTTTCCGCGGCAACGTTTTCAATGTTTCATTATGCGGTTCCGGTAATAATATAACAATGTAAATCACCAGTAACACCTATTATTTGTATGAAAAGAAGAAAAAAAAAAACAGTAAATGGAGTCATTTCGTAACGATTCCGCATTGTGTACCGATAATCTGGCAACTAAACCTACAATCATCGAGATATGTTATTTTCTTATAAATTTATCATAACCACAACCTGTTTGTATTATTTTTTACGGAACGCCGTGAATAGGCGTTGACATGTTGCGGTGGAATTGGAAACAATTTTGACGTCTTCACTGACATTAAAATGTCAAGAACACCGGAAGACGGTTTGTGCTAGCTAGTGTATTTTTAGTACTCCGCACAATAATATTATTGATTCGTTTGTTATCAGTCAAAGACTTATGTGAACTAATTATTGAAATATAATTGTGTATTTATATTTACAATATTGCAAGCGGAGTGAACCCCGGGTTAGGAGATAGCCGGGGCAGATAGCGTGTCAGTGTCACGGAACTGACCGGCTGCTCGTTATTTATTTTCACATTGACTTAGGTTAGATAGCCGGTGTTGTGACATAAATTACGAAATCTGTATCGGCCGACAAGTAGTGATAGTCCAATAAAAATATCGTTTACCGATTACGTTGTAAACTGTCACATTTATCATGCTTCCGCATGTAACACGTACAAAAGCTAATCGCTGCTTTTTAATTACTCCAATAAAACGTTTATCGGTGGCGGTGGCATGTGAAATCGCCACGAAAAGAGATAAAAAATTCGGACCTCCCTCTCTAGAACAGTTTAATAAGCAACGACCATAATTCATCGGCGCACCAAATAAATCATAAACGGCAAAGTGTTTATTTTCAACGTACTTAATATGTTATAAATTTATTTAAGTGGCATGCGGTGTGATTGTGGAGTGATTGATATAGTATTCTCTGTGGCGATCGGCTCGGGAGTGATACTGTCATCCCGCGCTGTCATCGCCACGAGCGCGGCACATCACTAGCTAGTACTACAGTGTAGTGATGTGATCAAGTGATCGCTCGTCGAAATCGAGTAGCCATGTCGGTTTCTGAAGCTTTTTATTGCCCAACCGTTCAAGGTGCTAACTAGTTTTTAATAAAAACAAATACAGATCAATTATACGTCAAGTGCCTATATAACTTTATTTATATTAGCGCGTACAAATGGTATCGAATGAACGGACCTTTCTATTTTTGTTTTGAGAACGTATCAACTTGTGGCATTTGATCAATTTAAATTTAATATTTGTTTAGTCCGCTTATCTGTCGTTTGTCAAAGTAAGTTTTGTATTTGAAGTGGCTATTTGCTGATACTGATCTACGTTTATGGCTCACGAGAAACGCATTTTAATTGCTATAGCATCATAGTTGGCGCCAATTCATCCGTGAAGTAAACAATGTATTTTACTATTCTTTTAATATTTCTATATATTTATTAACCTTGTTTGGTGGTAAGAGAGAAAGTGGTAAAAGAAAAGAGAAATTGTAAAATAAAAATATTTTTTTGATTGACAAAAAAAGAAATCACATTTCGATTTAAGTAGGTATTTCGGTTGTTTAGGAATCTAAATGTGTATTTTTATTTCATAACAAGTCGTAGTTTTAAATTATTCAAAAAAAATAATAAATAAAAGCTGTTTTATATTTTGTATGCAATAAAAGATATCTGGTTCCGGTTTTATAACTCATTAAAACTATAGAAAACGAAAGCAAGTAAGTGGGATAATCTGATTCCAACGGCAGATGCATGGAAAGTCACTTGTCCGATGGCTTTTTCTTTATAAAGCTTACAAAGTTTTAAAAAAAAATTTACTACTATTTTGTAATTTTGTGCCCATTTTTATTAAATTTCAAATTTTATTTAAATAGTAGTATGTATAAAAAGAAGGGTGTGGGTTTGATTATATCTCGAGTAATAAATTATTTTAATTTACTAAAAGTACAATATCTTGAAAATTAGGCAGAAAGAGTAAAACGGAGTGTCTTAACACTGGATTTTCCCTCCCCATTTTGATATATGCGGGATGCAGCGCGGAGCCGCTTTTTTATTTTTTTAAGTATTAGTTCATGTTAGTTACACTAAAATATCTGAAGTAATTTATTTTTTTAAATACAAAAAACAAACTCATTCCATTGATATTGTGTTACAACTTACATGTAACCTTAAAGTGATTGACCTCCATTTTAGTACAATTTAAAGTATTTTCTTATCGGACCGTATCTTTTTATTTTTATCGCCGCGTCCATGTTTTTTTTTTTACAAAAATCTCAAGTTTAAGTTCAAAACTTTAAGCTTTAATTGAATATTATGAAAGACCTTAGGTATTTTTTGTAGCATTTTAATTATAAACTTCTGCTTCTGCTTCATTATAAACGTTCTAAAAGCTATTTTGATGTATATCAGTGGCTAGGGCTGGCAAGGTGTGAATATATGCAACAATGTTTTATGGCATGAATACATTAATTTTAATAATATCAATTAACAGTTATATATCGAAATTTGGCATGGACATGTTAATGAAACGAATTTTTCTTTATGATATCTATTACATAGAAGACTAAATCAGATGTGGCGGTTTAACTCTATAACGAAATAAAATAGGATAAGTAGAGCATCTTAGTATTGAGCTTAAGACACTCAATTTCTCACGTTACGACCATTCTCGAGATATTGTGCGTTATATGGAACTAAACGCCGCAATTTGCATAGAATAAAGTAAAAACCAATTAAAACTCTACAAACATGTTCGTGATTTAATGCGGCAATGGGTGTTGAGTGACGGAATTAAAATATTAAATATTTCATTTCTTCTAATAGGAATCGAAGTCAGAACTTGTCGCGCTTACAGTCCCACTGTGCCACAACAGACCTTAATTAAAACTATTATTTATAGATAAAAAAAACACACACTGTATACTAAGATAGTAATGAAATGAAGATTGCATACAGACACTAGCACGGACTGTATAAGCCTGGTTTCTAAATCAAGATATCTCTACAAATAGATTATCTTCGAGTACCTCTACGGCTCTAACATTGCTACATTTTTTACTACCTCATTTAATTATAATATTATAATACTAGATTACTATACGCATTTGTTTTTTGTATCGGCAATTAACGCGGCCGTATAATTTTCTTCACGCTATCGTGGAAGTTTCTTGGTGGATTCGTGAGACATTTGCGATGGTTGTGGGTTCGATTCTAGTTATAGGTATATGTTATATTATTAAAAGGTAGTGTTATAAATTTACGGTTATTTCGTTGACTTGGAGCATAATGAAGATTAGTTAAACGAATTATCGAAAAAACTGACACTAATCAATGTCTCGAAAATTGTGCCGAAAAAAATTGTAATGTTTGGGGAACGTAGTGTCTTAACACTAGGTTCCCTGTGTAAGCTACTATATGCGGGATACAGCGTGTAAAAACATAGATAGATAAGAGCTGTATAATAATAATGTAAACATTGATGTTTTTCTTTAAAAATAACATAACCATATCATCTTAATGTTTATTGCCTAGTTTCAATTGATTATAATATACTAAGGTAGGTAATATACAGTACGCTAGCTATATTTTTCATGCTCCACTCCTGTTATTCGGCAAACATGTTATATTTAGTACTGAACCTATCGGTTATATTTAGTACTGAACCTACTGGTTAAGTACATCATTTTACGTCTTGGGGCCAGTAAGGCGCAGGAGCACAACCTTGCGACTGTAACGCACTGTGACAAGTATGATTCCCACTCCAAGAAATTAAATGTTTAATATTTTTATTTCTTCACTCTGGCAGACGCCGACGAGGCGGAGCGCGGCGTTGAGTTCCTGTAGCTGAAAATTGAGAACGGGAGTGTACACTAGGTCTTAAGACACTAAATTCCAATGTTTACACAATTTTAATATATTATAATTTAAATGCTACATTTTTATAAAGTTTAATATAAAGTTTCTGTCTAACAATTTACTCTAAAATGTCCGAAAAGTGTAAAATAGAATGCCTATAAATAAACTAATAGTGAAAGTGTCCACAAAACGCTATCAAAGATTTCATTATATTCACTAATTCTAGTTCTCTGTGTCAATTACAATGGACATCTATAAGAGCAATCGTTACATCTGTCTGTCATTGTTATGGGATTTGAACGCGCAATTTAAACTCTTTGTCGCGATGATCCAATTGGACGTTTTCGCGCGGATATAGAATAAATAAATGGTACAGACAACGCGCAGCTGCGCCTGCGCAGGGTTGCTATTCCCATATTATTATTACGAATTCACATGAATTCATTTATCTAACGTATAAATATAAATAATCTATCACGATTAGTATCTATTTAAGTCATAATTAACAGAAAAAAGCGAATTTTAGCGCATTTTCCAGAGATTTAATGTGAACATAAGTTTTCACGCCTGGCGTTAACATTGTTATTATAAAGTATTCCTAAGAGATAAGCAAAGTCGTATGCGATATCTAGTTTAAGATTAAATTGATGGCCCTGATCCATCATTAGCGGAGCGCGCCAGAGTGGAACCGCAATACGATACGTTTTTTGCGTCCCGCTCGCACGCATTCGTCGTTTTTTTTAACGCATCGCCGATTTCGTTTTATCATCCCCTTCGATTTAGATTTACAATTCCGAATTCCTTACACATTTTTCTTCAATTTTTACTTCTGGTTTGTGTTTTTTTTTGTTTACTTCGTTGCTAGAATACGAGATGATATGTCGGTTTTAATTAAAATTCTTATGGTTATCTTGTGTTTGATCTGTATTAATAGTGAAAGATACAATCGTGGCTCAGAGTCTGAGTGATAGTTCTTGGTTTGGTGCTGCTCAAGGAAATACTTCACATTGGAAAGAAAAATACTTTTTTAGAAAAAAATCTTATTCTCATACACATTTGAACTGAGCGTTAGCGTGATTTGAACCTGTACGTACTGAACGTATGACTTAGTAGTCAGAGCTTGGAGGGTTCCAAGAGGCGCGTATTTAAATCCCGCTATGTTTAAAAAAAAGTACTATATTACAGTTTCCTTGGTCCAATTGACATAACTACTTGGTAATCAGTGGCGATAGGTTTTGTTTTCCTGATATTTTTTTTAAATATTTTCTACCTTGCAAATCTGACCAAAACCGTAAACAAGTCCATTATCATATTTATGTACAGGAAAAAATCGATATACAATCGATATTTTTATTTTAATTTAAAATGTCTCTCGTTTACGACTCTTCAGTGAATGTTGTCAATTTAAATGTCACGTGAACGATCATGTTTATTTAACACATATCTATATGCTTATTTCTACTTGGCCTATACAGTATATAGTTGTATAATATTTTATAGTAGCTGTTGACCTAGAAATTTCTCAGTTCTAAGTAACAAAAGATGGCTACCAAAGATATGAATAGGACGCGTAGTATTGACGTAATACCTCGATTTAAGCGCGTTCAATGGGTACCACCTGTAGTTTGTCTGTTTATAGGTAAAATTGAAACAAAAGAATAGGTTCATTTTCTAGTAGAGTTAATATATTGAAATTTATTTTCTTATTGAATACGGTGTCTTTAAGTAGCTCTACTCGACCGCAGATGTGCGTGATAATGGAAAATATAAATACAAATTAAAATTCAATAAAATATATATCCGTTCTCCCAACAGGAAACGCCGCTTACATTGAAAAAAAAGAACTAAAATATAGAATTAAATTTAAAATCGCCGTAGGAGGTCCGATAATTTAGAACTTAACAAATGCTGCTCAAACCCAATAAATTTTGAGTTCGTTGACTCGAAAAAAAAAATGCACGATATAAAGGAATTTGCTTATAAAGTTCGCGATTGAACCCCAGTACCATGCGATAGCGTGTGCGACTCAATTAGCAGACACGCCGTGCCGACTCGCATCGCGTTTTTGTAAGGTTAAAACGGCATTAAGGTACAGCGGACTAAACAGTACCTTCTTTCATCGCAACGTCACTTTAAATATACAATGTTCAATTATAATTTTGAAAACTTAAACTTTTAGGTAATTTTTCTGGAATTTTCTCAGAATATTATATTATATAATCGTTGTAGGTAATTAAGGCCAGTTGTGGCGTAGGGGCGCAGAGTGTGACTGTAAACGCGACTGGTTGTGGGTTCTATCTCCACTCGAGGGAAGGAAATATTTATTTACATTTATATTTTCATTTCTTCGTCCTGGTCTTCCACCACTCTACTACACGCTAAGTCTCCAAAATTTGGCTGAAAGTGGAACGGAGTGTCTCAACACTAAGTCTCCCCTGCCGACACCACTGTAGCTGAAGCTGATTTATTTATTCATGTTATTACATTATTATAATTATTTGCCGTTTTGGCAAAGACCAACACTCCATAATACCAATATCACATTATAACACAGATCAGATCTCTCTGTGTTCAAAAAGGCTATGGACAAAAAAAAACGGCATCAGCAAAGGAATATTGTGTAATTATAATTCTAATTGTTATATTTTTAGTATCGCAGCTATGTGTCAGGTTGTTACTGCCGTTTTGGTGACGAACAAAAACTAGATACTGAGCCGGGCCGGTGGAATGACATTTTTTGCTAAGAAAACTTGCGATAAAAATGAACACCAAATGAGTATTAATTCGCGGTGGTTAATAATGACATAAATATACTAGGTTCGTATACAGTGTGGGTATTTTTTTTGTATTCTACATTGATCTTGGATCGATAGAGATCGGTTGTATTGATTGATAAATTCCAAGGGCCTATTTGTTTTGTTTGTTTTTTTTTTCTGTTTAATTGCGAGAACTTCTACATATTTCAATATACGCTAGTCTATGTAAGATGTTTTTGTATAGAAATCTTTAAGTATTTAACGTTCTTATCAATTTGAATAATAATAAACTTAAATATTTATCAAATTTTATTGCTCGACTGATCGTTTGTTTTGGTTCATATGAGTGATCTATAGATATGTTATTATATAATGAATGCTTAAAATGATATAAAAATGTCAAAGTTCAATATAATATGATTTATTTTAATTTCGTAGTGTTACATTTATAGCAGGAGTTGGATAAGAATAAAAAAATCACTTTATTTTTTTTGCTTGTATTTAAACCTAACATTATGTTCCCAGGTTCCTTCTGCCTACAGTTACAGTTACGGTAAGCAGAGGAAACCTGTGTTAATATACTCCGTTCTCCATTAAGACACTTCCGTTCCCCACTTTCCGCCGAAATATTGAGGGATTGCCTTGTTACCAGAGCGAGAAAAAATAAATATTTTATTTCCCTGAATAAAAATAGAACCTAGAACCGTCACGCTTGCAGTCGCACGCTTATACCGTTGCGCTACGACGACCTTAATCACTGAAAAAATTGGTTTCAATTATTTCAGGTTATTTTATAAAGTTGTAAATTTAAAACACTCTGTATACATTAATTTTAATTGTACAAGCCGCAAATGCATTCCGGGCACACGTCCTGATTTCTTCACTATTAACCGATTTTATAAATGAGCAGTTAAATGTGGCTGTGGACTTGATTGTAATCGCGCATAGCATTCACCGCGTTATATGTCTTGAAATTTTAAAATGTATACGAAACCATTCATGATTTATTATTTTTAATTATGATTTATACTGTTTTATCTTGTACTAAGAAATTATATCACAGAAATTTAAATAACTTTTTTTTATACATCGATTATTTTTTATTACTATATATACATCGATTATTTATTATTATAAAACTAATTGGTATCGATTTTCAACCCGATACGTGTCAATGTCAACATTTCGATAATAATCGTTTCCCAAAGCAAAAAAAAACATTAAACGCCAATCGATCTTTTAAGCCTCCGCCATAATTCCTAAAAATAATAAAAAAAAACACACTCATTATGTATGTGACAGGGTACGAGCGCCCCTGTTGACTAGGACCAGTATAACTTGGTACTTAACAACCAGCATATTCGTATAACCCTGCTATTGTCGGTACATATTTGTAGGCTAAGTCATTTTGGTCGCGGTCGATGAGACCAGTATAAAATGATACCCTATTTTGTGGACTTCGAAGGTTGCTAGAGGTCTTGGGCAGTCTGAGGGTAAATAAGGGACTGCCTGTGGGGGTGTTACGACCAGTCAGAAGCAGCTGACGTGGATTAGGGTGTCTTTACCTACAAATATGGGGTAGAAACGTTTTTCGGTGCCTAATGTTTATCAATTGTGTAGTAGATGTGTTTAATTTTGTTATAAACGCAAACTGAATCAATTTGTGATCACACTTTAGTTTGTATAGTGGACAAAAATGGTGTTTCTTTTGTTTAATTTTAAAATGTAATATTTTTTGCCTATGTTGTTTGTTTTTTCTAGACCTTTGTGCTTAATTTTCAAGCCTAAGAAAATACATGGAAGTTAAGTAAGATAAAGAAACTGAGCTTAAAGCGTTAAATTAAAGTACATATGATTATAAACACTTAATCTATTTATATTATGCCATTATAATCCATGACAATAACCGGCATATGTACGAGAACATAAGTATAAAAAATAATAATTTTACAATTTTGACAGAAAAATGCCTAAAATATTTAACAAAATATAAAATACAGTATACCTAAAATTTAAATATTAGTAATTTTTTACCCTTAAAATTACCCGTAATAGAAGGTGTATCATTCAGTATAAACAATTTATAGCTTCTACACCCCTATATATTCAATACATACATATTTCACCCCGATCAAATGCCCTATAATTTCAGGTCTTAGCCAATTTGCGTGATACCCTAAGTCTAGAAATTACAACCCATCATAGTTTTTAATTAACGCTTTGTAGTTTAAAATTAGATATTACCTGTTACTTAATTGCAGCTCGTATATTTCATTTTAAAGCATTTTTTTTAAACTTTCACGTTATAATCGAGCTATGAAATGTAATTAAGTGAGCCTTTTCATCATTTACCTATTATGTGTATGATATTAAAAGTGTATAACCATTTAGTATGGTGGTTGGTTTCTTGATCATTAAATTGATGATATCACATTTGATTCTTATGCAGGTTATTATTTTTCTATAACATGTTCAACTGCTTCATCCATGGAATTATAATTTTAAGTATAATTTACCTTAAGTTTTTGGTCACCATGTTTTTGTGTTTTTTTAATACATTTTTATAATTATATTATAGAAACACACACAAGTATAGTAGTGGCAATTTCAATATGATTTCTATTGAAATTTCTACTATTTTATTTATTTTATTTTCGATGTTTTATCGTGCTCTATTTACTTCAAAAACAAACTTAACCCCACAAAAGCGCTATACAAAAGTTATCCCCACACAAAAGTATGGCGTAAATTCGTCACTAAGAAACTGTTATTTGTAGTAGATCAATCAAGATTACGTACCCCTTCCTTGTCCAGACTCGTAATTGTTTCATCAATGTGTCGATGATTAGGGGTTGGTAATGGCGAAATCTTGTAATTTGTTTTGAGTATCGCCCCTGCTGTAGTATTAAGAATATCTCAAGTTAATCTGAGGTTAAATACTTTTTGGAAAAACTGTATGATATTCTTAATAAAATTTGTGGTTTGGTGGATATTTACAGTTTTATGAATTCTCATTAACTTTCTCTATTAAGTAGCAGAATCTTTCGGTAACTTTGTCTAACCAGAACGTTATCTATATAAGATACATTTTTCTGAGTTGGATTTGAACATGCAACCATAACGCGTTTAAACAAAATGATAATTGTATTATTTATATGTCTGTACAAATTCAATTAAAAAAAACTGCAACAGTTTTGTTATTTAACTCACTTGCATTTTAAATATTGTCTATTGGGTTGGGTTCGACTTCCCGCTTTTACCGCTGAGATAAATATCTTTATGGGCGAGTTTTTACTTTGTCTAGAGATCGAACTAGTGATAAGCGATCAAGTTTCAGCGTCTATAGCTGATTGTCACATGATAAATACTTACCGTCTTTTTATACGCTAGTTCTTGTATTTTGATTTGTGTTATTTAAAATATTATAAAATTACATAATTAGACATTACGTATAATAAATTATCATTCAAACATATTAATATATATTAAAAATAACAAAGAAACTCAATAACGTATCCTAATTCCAATCGCAGTACTCGTTTATAAAATACCATAAGTTAATACTTATATGCAAATAACGCATCGATTCACAAACCCTTTTAAGGTATTAACTTTAAAAATTATATTAACAAAAGGCAAAACTCATTTTGTCCCGCAGATAAGTTATTAAACATTGGACCATTACACTTTAATTTTTAGCCCCGCGGGATTTAGGGTTGTGGAATTAAAAAAGGCACCTAAAACGAGGGTGCCGAACGCCGAATGCCGAATATTAACTTATTCATAATGCGGTACGATAGCTTGTGCATTACGTACGTGTACGTAGTTGTTTAAGGGTTAACTTTAACTATGGAATCAGTATTTGTTCTCGTCAGCGTTGTTTAAAAATTGTTTTTTTCACCGTCCAAAAACAGTTTGGCCCGTTTATTTTCGTATGGAGCGTGTGCGAGTGCTCTGTTGTAAACACGGACGGTTATGAATACAGTGTTTGTTTGTTTGCAACCTCCTTAGCGGTGAAGTCATGGGAAATATTGAGGGTTGCCGTGATTGTGATTGCTCTTAATGAAAACGTTTAGCTTTGTACTTGAATGTGTGTTTATTTTGAATTATCACACATGGATTCATCTTTAAGTTACATTCTTCAATATTTGTTAAAACAGCAATCGGTTTATTTGACAAAAATTACCACCCGGGCACGAAATCCCCTACCATATCAGAAGTAAACTGTTACGTTATAAAATATGTAATATTTAAGAGGATTTTTAATAAAAACATACGTTGTCCTATACATTCACACAACTATTGTAATTTTTTAAGTTACTTATAAAGAAACATCTGCCTTTTCATAACAGATTAATCCGATGCATCTTAAGGCGTTTAAAAAATGTAATCCATCATTTGGATTCATGAGTTCCAAACGATACAAGGTTTTGTATGAAAAAAATATATTAAAGGCATTAAACATTTCATAATATAACAATAGGATATTTAGATGGTACGAAGAAAAATACGTATTTTTTAAAGCACCTATCCTACCTAGGCAGGGTAGACATTACGTTTCGACTTGCGGTGCTCAACGCCGTATTTTGTCTTACCAGAGAGAGAAAATAGGATTATTTCGGTCATACTGATCTAGCATGTTGAGTTCGGTATAAAAAACAATATGACGTAGGCTAATTGCTTTATAATTTTATTCGGTTATAAATAAATCCCTAGACAATCATAACAGTAGTTGGCTACCTTAATCGTTGAAACAATATTAGTGGTTTGGAATGATGTTATTACTTGCACTTCATTCTACTCGACTGCCCCGGAGTGAGTCATTATGCACCACCTTTATAACCCTGCTTAATTCCTCCACAACCCTCTGAACGCGTTAATGGTCGAAAAACTGACCTTCTGGGCTGAAATGACCCCCGAGGGACCGGTTAAATGCTCAACTAACGCAGCGAAAGTATTGCCGTGTGAGGATGCGTGATTTGCACAGTTTATTGTTATTCTCGTCTGTAAGTTTATTTGGTTAGGCGAAAGTTAAGATATTTATGTTTTCTACATTCGGCCTATTAATATGAATTTAACAGGAAATACTAAACATCTGAATAAACATTGGCCACTGCGACACTGATGTTTAAGCGAAAAGGCGTTCGTTCCTTAATTTTGACACATCATCGTTTCGTTCAAAATAATACGTTCCATAAACACAAAATTACACGTTTCGGACAACTGTCAAAATGGAATCACGCCTCCTCAGGTTTTATAAATTAATAAATCAAGACCGGCGTCCGTTAGTGACAAAACTCACATCAAAAATTACAGGTCACAAATCGTCACAGACCACGACCATAAATCAAGTTAAATTCTTTGTGCGATAAAAAAACTAAGCAAACACCCTGGCCCGGCCGTCGTCTACCTGCTCTCGTATCTTTTGAATACTTTACTTGTATTAAAAATAAAATTTTCGAACACACGAATTTTGGGGCAAAAAATGAACGAAAAACTCTCCTTTCATTTCGTCTGTCTCTCTCTTGCTTGGTTTAGTGTCTCTCTCTAATGGGGATAACACTTCACAGACACTGAAGTACCATTCGAAAATTCTGACTTAGATTAGTCCCTTCCCACACTTCGCCATGTGTATCACATATCCAAGAATACGATATCCGATGAATTTTCGACAAATTGAACTATTGGAAGAAACATTTCAAAAGACGGTTTAATAAAGATCGACCATCATGTTGATCGAATCTAGGGCGAACAAGTTCCGAAAGTTACGGCAAAATCCAACTCCACTTCCATAAACTAGCAACCTTAAAATATTTATTTATTCCAGTTAGTTATGAATACTTTTCTATCATTTGCATATTTATGGTGCAGACGACACGAGGGTTAAGCAAACAAAAGGTCCCGTTGCGTCCCACGTCTAAGTTCTTTTAGTTCCAGCTCCGGGTCTAACAAAAATTACAAAAACCAAACCTCATTTTATAGGGGTACGTTTATAGTTACAATATTCAGTAGGAGTTGTTCTGTTAAGAAATATTTATGGCTCTTTTTTGTTGCGCAAAGAGGAGAAATGAGTGATATCTGACGTTTACTATGGCGTCATAAAGACGTTTGTTCATTAAGTGCCTTTATAGCTGTTGTAAAGATGGTGAAATAAATATATATATTCGCACGTCGTCGTCTTCTAGGTGATTATATTATGTGACCAACGAGTCGCCAAAACAAGCAGTAGCAGCGCCGCCACCGCCACGTGACCACGCGGCGTCGCGCGCTCGTGCTATAAATATAAATTTTGTAACGGAGAGCACCATGTTAAAACACTATAATTTTGAACATGAACTACTTCAGTAGCTGAGGACCGGCCAAATTTTTTAGGTGAACGGTACAATAAAAAAAAACAACAAATCACCTGCGCGCCGCCAACGTATAAAAAGTTATTAAATAGGAGGCAACTTAACTAAATTACAAAATTCAACCTTTACGCATTACAGAATAATTAAGTGCGCGGTGTTCTGCGCCGGCGCACAAATGTATGTCCTATGAAAAGTTTGGACAAGCGTCAAAATGGCCTGGATCGATTGATTTATTAAAAGTCCGTTGAGATCGATCGACGAACATCTTAGGTAGCCTTTCCATGCTTTATTTTATCTTATAAATAGATTTTTTTATCACAAATTATAGGGTACCTCGTTTGGTAGCGATTTTGATGGTCGCTACCACCGATATGTATGATAATAAGTAACGTTAAAACGGCCATTTCATTATGCGCCGTAATATATGTTAAACAGGGTTCCTTGTCAAACGTCCGAATAGTGTCTTCGGTATTCGATTATAACCTTAAAAATATAATTGAAGGTTCCGTGTTTTAATTTAACCTGGTAGTCCAGTATCGTGAAATGACAAACTATCATGTTGTTTTTATCTTCCATCCAAATCTACACCATTTTGCAAAATAAATAAACCAAGAAGGAACCTTATAATAAATACAACAATATTCCCCCAACCACTATTTGAACCCACTATCAACTATCATCGCGTTCATACACCAGCACCACGACAGCCCCGATTTTCAGTTTATTTAAAAAAAAAACTGGGTTATGACGATCCTGTCAATGTATCTTTCCGCGTCTTTAGCTCCTAGGGAGCGAACAAAAGGGCTTACATGAAGCATTTATTCAATTACACGAACAATGCTGTATTTCGCCTGAAAGTGCACAAAGGAAATAATAAAAGCCAGGTACAACTGTCATGAGTGTCACAAAGATATTTGGGACAAGTCAAAAGTTATACTAAAAAGTGTTTATTTTTATGGGATTTTTAGTATTGGCTGTTAAATAGAAACTTTAACATAGTGGTTTGTATTTAATATGTGTATGTGTATAATGAAGTAGGAAATAAAAATTACGTCGTATTGTCATTTAATTTTATTTTGTTTCTATATAACAATAATATTATTCTATTATTGATGGTCGAATTTCTAAGATATGGCACCAAATTCCATCATAATCAAAGATATTTGTAAATATATACCTTAGTATACATTATATTAAAGACCTAAAGATTTAGATTGACTACAAGAACTACTGGTTCAAATTTAAAAAATGTATATTTTGGAAATTATATAATTTGAAAAAATAATAAAAAGGGCAAAGCCTTTTAAGGCGTAAGAGTTGGGGCCCAGAAGCACTAGCGACTGTAAAAATTACAAGTTGCGGGTTCGATTCCCACTCAAGAAAAAAAAAACATTATCGAAACGTGAGGTTGAGTCCCATCACTTAACACGCAATGCCTCCAGAATTAGACGGAAAATGGGGAACGGAAGAGTTTTCGTTTTCCAACTAATATATAAACATCAGGTTCCCGGGTTCCCTCTATACCCAGCTGACACAGCGCACACCTAAAATAATATATATCTTTGAAACATTGCGTGTTAGATAGAAAAAAAACACCCAAACAACGGTCACCACACAACGTACAGACAAAAGTTCTCACCTCCTATACATTCATACTTTGTAGCACATTATTTATATCGACATTGAAATTAAAAAATTAATAAAGTACATTATTTTTATGATAAAATCGCAAATAGTGGAAAAATATAATTTTGCAATGAATAAGCTCATATGTTTGACCTTTACATTTACACACAGTTGGCGTTTTTATGCAATCTACGACCGTTACAGAAACTTTTTACGTTAATAAAGGGTTACTGCGCATGAGCACGTTACTTTGTATAGTATTTCTAATCAACTTATAAGGATAGTTTTAGTACTGTAGTTAGACCAACTATTCCCTCTATACAGTCCCATACTAAGAAATGTTTTTAATAATATTTCAAAATACATAAAAGTAAAGTAGCGTCGCTAGTCACTAACCTAAGCTTTTATTTATAAAAAAAAACTACAAAAAATAAAATTTAAAGAATGAACCTTTAAAGACATAAAAAGAACAATACATTATATAAATCTGTTATTTAAGTATGTACCAATGGTTTTTATGTATGTTATTAGCATTTAATTGTCCAAAAGTGGGGGTTTACGGGTCGATGCTTCCCAAAATGAGGGACTTCCTCGCCGGCGGCGGAGGAGGGGCGTACGTGACCTCACATGCCTTTAGATTGGTTATCGAGATGTACAAATTATTGTTTAGGCTGAATATATAGAGCTATACATTTTTGTGGGACTTTCTTAAAGAGAAATACCTATCGACGCCATCTAGGTGGTAAAATACGGCGTTGAGAACTGCCACTCAATACACAATATTTCATCATCATCATCTGCTATGCTGAAATAAAGTAAAGCTGAAAAAACAACCCATATTTTCTTAATTCACTTCCTTTTCATTTGTTAGTAATTAAGCATAAAAAAAAAACTATAATTATAGTGCTAAATATAGGGCTATAGTTAGGTATTAGGCATTACATACAAGATCACTGCACAAAATAATATAAATAAACTCCGTTAAAAAATGTATAAAGAATAAAAAAAATTGCAATAAAAAATTTAATCTTACTTTATTTTTCACGTGTCTTTTTACAATAATACCTTAGAATTTACTTTTTAATAAAAATTGTAAACCATTTATAATCCGGGCACGGTGCATAGATGCGTGATAGTATCGCATTTCCGGTCAAGCTAGAGGTGAAACTTAAAAAAAATGTTTCTCATGTCGAAATACATTATAAAGAAAGGTTTTTTCTTATATCAGTCATCTATATGTTATGCATGGATATTATAAAAAAATATATAATTCTGTGTAACTTACGGAGTAAAATTCAAAGTTCTAAACAAATAACTTAGTATTAGTAGGTACACATTATGAGTAACGCTAAAAAAATTTTAATTAACAAAAAAAACTAATATTAGTAGTTACAAAATTAAAACACGCTCTAACCCGTTTATGACATGGTCGAAACCTCTTTTGCAATGATTTGTGGAATGTAATCATCGCACTTGGTCACGCTGATAAGATCTTCTGACTTCATTTACTCTATGCGCGGGCGCAGCGAAGCGGGCTTTATTAGCCTGGTGTTGCCACCCGGCTTGTCTTGTTATCTATTTATATTATTTTTTTAGTTTTTTTATGTGTATTTTTAAATTACTGTGTCTAGATAATTTGGACTGGTTTAATATATATCTTTTTAACAATAATTTAATTACAAAGTATTTTAACTTATACATCTTTTGTTTTGAATGAAGACGATTTAAAGTAACAAACATACAAACATTCACAGAAATCAAATGCAAGCAAATTTAATAACACGCTCTTCTCTCTCCACAGATACGCCAAGAGAAACCCTATTACATAGCAGACCCAGAGGTCGACTCATTAGTAAGTATCATACAATTTTATTATGTCCTCCGTCCTCA
The DNA here is from genome assembly GCA_018230605.1 of Heliconius congener. NCBI lineage: Eukaryota > Metazoa > Arthropoda > Insecta > Lepidoptera > Nymphalidae > Heliconius > Heliconius congener. The sequence goes on along the minus strand of DWAO01000176.1, from coordinate 752 downwards.
AAGATAAATAAATGGTTCCATTTTAATACGCCGTAAAATAGTGAACATTTTATAGTTCACGTCTCCGGCGACCGAGTAATTTACGATTTGATTAGTTAAAGATCTGTCTAAAATTAACCGCAGGTAAACGAGACTCTTCTCGGAATAACAAAATAAAAGAATTATCGACTATATCTGTATATACATATATATCTATAGCTATAGATATAGTGGGTAGGTATAGTATTGTCACTCATAAAACTTTGAATCGCACAGTGCGTCCCCCGCGGCTCTGGCGTGGACAAAAACGTGAAATAAAAAGATGGCGGCCACCCACCGGAGCCGTTCGACACGGATACTTAACCGATTTTTAACAAATAAATTCTAAGCATTACGAATTGGCCGGTTGTGGCGATCGCTGTTGACTCAGTTTGGTAAATTGCTTTAATCAAATGCACTTTCTTTTATTATTATGTTGTGGAAAAAATTGTTAAAGTTGATCGGGGCTAAGGAGGCGTCGGTCGATGCGAGAATAAATTAATTATAGGTTAATAAATCATGATTTTAAATTCGAAACAGTAGCGAGGTTTCGGTGCAAGTTTACCTGGTTCACTGATAAGCGCTATTGATGCTCAACCTTTAGATAAGGACAAAACAAACTAAGTACATCCGGGCTGAGCAAACTTACAAGAAATGGTTAAAATATTTTCGTTTCGAACTATGTGTCGCTGTCATGTGTTCCCACCACATGTGTCATTAGGTTGAGATAGATA
>DWAO01000175.1:0-31239 GCA_018230605.1 Heliconius congener | reverse complement strand
GCAATTACCTGTGGTTACCCAGAGATGGATCCCGGCTGATGCGTCACAGTAAAACCTTTGTATATTCTCTAAGGGGCCTCTACGTGTTGGACCTGTGTCCCACGCAAGCCTTTCAAAGGACCGGGTTCTTTTGATCCGAGAATTATGAAGGAGAAACATAATAATAATAATATAATACATTACTGCACAAATAAGAAGAAGATAAAATACAGTTCATTATAATAACGACTAACAAGTGTTCAATGGCGGCCTTATCACATCAAAAGCGATCTCTTACAGGTAACTAAAAAAAACGTAAGGATTAAATTTATAAAAGAAAGCAGAAAGGTGCAAAAAGTACTAAGAAATATATAAACCAATATATAGTGGATACAAAATTGTTTTAAGCATACATATATACAGACATACATACATACATACATACATACAACAATTAAAATAAATACATGTACACTTATAATATTGTCTTTTGTGAATTAAGTTGAAGATAGTACTGTTTAAGACGTCGTAGATTACGTATCTGTTAGAATACCTTTATGTTTAAAAATATCTCGCAGAGAATCTAAAGCTTTAAGATTATAAATAGATCACGGGCCCTTTTTTGAAGAATAATTATTAAATTTATACCTGTGACATTAGCCTACAATAACATTACATAAGATATAATGCTATAAATATAACTGAACTAAATGCACAATAAGATACACAATACAATATTAGGTAGTGCAAATTCAATGCCTTTTGTTTTTTGTACGTTTAACATAAGACGTGAACCGTGAACGTAAAACCAACGAAGTATATGGGACAATGCACTATTCGCTACGTCATAATTTACGTTGTTTCTGTCAATCTTAAATATTAAGGAACTATTATCTGCGAGTACGTATAGTGGACGAGGCGAAAGAGGTATGTAGAGACCGTAGCGTTTGGCGCTCCGTTCTCTCTGACTACCCCGCTAGGGATAAAGCGTGAAGTTAAGTTAAGTTATTATCTGCGAACAGTACAATATCAGAAAAATTCTTTGTTCAATGACTGTTCAATGACAGAATTCGGCGGAGAGCTAAAAACGAAAGTGTACTAGGTACCCAAGTTCCCTCTGGGTGAGTAGGAGGAGCTGACTACCCTGAAATGTGCTGAATACAGCGTGAAGTTAATATAAAAGAAAGGTTGGTATTAGACACGATGTCACTTAAATATAATAATTCCTTCATTTGCTGTTTTTTTTTAAATTAATTATGTATCTATATATTTTTTCATATCCCCTGCTCATATTATTAGGTGAGACGCTGTTTTATTTAAACAAACTGTACATCTTTAAAATTAATTATCATCAATATATAAATAATTTCCAAAAAAGTTTTCATTTTAATAAGTTAATATTTGTGTGTAAGGTTAATAATGTGTTATAACAAAGGTTTCCATAATGAAATTCCGTAAAATAAAAATTTCAACTAATTTGCCCAAATTTGTGACATGGCGAATTAAATAGCTGAACTTAACGCCGCATTATGATCAATTAAATAAAAATAGATCTGGACCACAAAATTCGCACAAACACTTCACAGATTTATTTAGATATTTCATTTTCCGTTCCCTATCCGTTGTAATTTTCTTAATATTTTCGTCTTTATTAAACTTGGAGCTGCCCGCTATAATTACAATTTTTTTTTTAACCAAACCAAAAATTATGGTAACCAAAAAATCGGCATGCAAATGTTTATCCATTTTTCATTAGCACGATTATGCATATATGAACACAAGGATCAAGGTTATTTTAATTTTATTTCTGATGGATAATTGAAATTTTCAGGTGTTGTTATTGTGACCTTGCGCAAAAACAACATTGTGTTCGGCCTAAATATTATGTAATTTTAAATTTGTGCGATTAGCGTACGCAGGGCATTCCCCTGCGATCGTCAACACTTCACGAGCGTCCATCAAAGCTCGTGTATATATATATAGGTATATATGATCTCCACTGCAATCAAACTGCATATACGAATATGTACATGACCTTACATTTTTTACGTTACCCTTTTGCGTCAATAAAAAAAATACACCCAAAAACCCCCACATCAAGTGATACAAAGCACAAAAAAAAACATAATTTTTGACATAAAATAACAATAATTTAAACATAATAATTTCGGTAAATAATAAAGCGCAGCAGCAAATCGTTGATTGCTGACCGTACGGGCGACGGCGCACGTGTGCCAACGAGCCTTATAATGAATAGCTGTCGCTACAGCGATATTTCAACGAATTAACAAATTGCACGTCGGATGGGGCGGTGGGCACGATTTTTCTGTGGACCTAACTACGTCATTTATGTGGACCCATACCTATATTATGGAATTTTTGTTTATTATAGTACAAAATATATGCTGATACATTTATCATAGTAAATATATGTACGTTGAGTCTAGTCGTGGAGCAGGAGCATGAGCGTGTGACTGTAAGCGAGACAGGTTGTGGGTTCAATTCCCACTCGAGGAAATGAAATATCTAATATTTTCAGTAGGATTCTCCAATTTAACCCGTAATGCCTTCTCCACTAAAAAGTAAAAATTGGGAGAATCTAAATTCTACAATTTGGCAGAAAGTGTGGGAGTGTGGGAAAGGAATATATTTCATTTCCTCGAGTGGAAATCAAACTCACAACCTGTCATGTTGTCTACAGTCTTACGCGTGTGACCCTGTGCCACGACTGGCCTCGAAAACCCAATGAAAAAACCTAAAATTCTCTTACCATTAAAGTATACCTAAATCTGTTGGTCAAACCACTAGAATGGGGCAAGTTAGTAAATACCACCACCAGAGGCAATATTTCAGTGTACTCACAAATGGCACGTCAGACGGGGTGCGAGGCGCGATTTTTCTCCAAACCTAACTGCTTGATGTAAATGCGGTTGATGGGACGAATGTACCTCGTAGTTTAGGGGAGTTTTTGCTTTTTCATTTTTGTTGTTTACTTTGTATGAAATTAGAGATGTTTAGTTTTTATATTATCTTTTTATCTGTATCTAGGTATTCGATATAATAAAGCTTTTTTTGCGAACTATACATATATTTAGTATACATATTCATGAAACTATTTTCAGTTTTCAGTAAGATTAGTTGGAAAATATAAGCCTAATAAAAATTACCTTGTGACCCGAAAAATAATAAGTAGACTTAACTAAGGGAAACAAAATTCTAATAGAAATATTAATAAAAAAAACTAAACAAATCCAGCTGTAATATCAACGTAAAATAAATATTTAAGAGTATATAAAATTAAACGTAACATGAAATATAATACCATAGTAAAACAAAACTTAACTTTAAAACTGAAATTAAAAATAAATCTAACTAATCTACTATTCGAATAAGTGAAGAGAACCACGGAAAAATATTAATTAATAATAAAAATAAATTAACTACATAAAAATTATTAGTAGATCGAAAATGAATGAAAATTTACAAAATCGTCAACGTCGTCCGCCCGTTCGGGTCGGTCATACGAGCGGCTTGTAAGGCCAGGCCATTTTGAATCAGTGATATCTAACGTTATTTATTAATGATACACAGTAAACTGTAATTTCAATCTAGAAATGCTAAAATTTTAAATATATTAAAATGGTTACTGTGGCTCAGCCTCGAGAGATAAACATATACGTTATTGAAAATATTGTATTGTAATTCTTGTACTTGTATCTATACAAGTACAAAAATTATATATTTTAATATAATATAAAATTTAAGTGGGAATGAAACCGAACACCGTCGCGTTTACAGTCGCACCCTTGCACCGCGACGGCCACTAGTAAATATTAAAACCGTATAATGTAACAGATTAATCTGCATATTCACTACCCCTTGATAGCGTGTGATTGTTACACCGGTCATTTGAATATACTACGTAAAATCTAAATTGCCATGCATACAAAATAATGGTATAATTTCTTAGGGGCCTGGATAAACGTCGTTGTTAGAGAGAGAGAGAGAGAGTTTATTATAACTGGAGAAAATGTATGAATAATTTAACGTGACGGAAACAGTTATTGTTTTTAAGTATTCTTTTTTTAACTAGGTGTGGATTTTAAAAATTATGAATATTAAGGTCATAAAGTGACAAGTTGTTCTCTTTTCCAATCGATCAACCTTTTCATCATATATCAGGGTAATCAGGCCTGTCTGCCTAGTGCAAAGCCTGGTGTCAAGATACTCTTGATCTTCAATTTCAGTCTCAAGTGAAGGCTCGTATTTATAAACAAACTCCTCTCTCACTCATCAAATATTTTACTGTACTGTCTACTATCTACTAAAACTACTAACTACTATCTACTAAAATATTCCAAAAAGCAATAAAAATGTGAAAATTGTATGTTTAAAAATTTTATGTGAATGTTTAATAATACAACAAAAACGAAAGAAAAAATGGAAATAAAATTTTTATACTGTTTCTTTGCTTATAATTTAAATGTTATTTACTAAATAATATTTTAATAATAATATAAAACAAATTATTATCTTCACACCCTCACCCACTATTAGGTCACAGTTGCAATACAATCAATTAGCCCTTTTTTTATACTAAACCTCATTTAGTTATATTTCAAATTAATAGAGGGTAGGTCTTTGGCAAATCTTCCTTCCCTCATCCGACAGGTGAATGCCCCTGGGAGTCAATTATTCGCGTACAAACAGACGGCGGTATCGAACGGATCAATGGATTTATCTACTGTTTAATATCGATGTAAAAGTAATTTGTTGATTACTTTTAGACAAAGTAGGAAGAGTGCTAGTGTAGTAACAAGAAACTCTGTTTTCCAGTATTTCTGTTTTAAAATATATTTTTTATGGAAAACAAAAAAAAACAAGGCACCGCCACTATAACCCCTGTGCAACACCAGAGGAACTACAGGTTGTCGGCCTTTAAGGTGGAGATAGACTCGCTTTTTGAAGGAACATTGTCTCTTGTAGGCCATTCCACAGCTGAGCGGCGAGTGGAACGAAGTTCCTACGAATCCGTACAGTACAGAAGTGCTACGTATCCAGATTGTAAGGATAATGTTTGCTTGTGACGTACTGTGCATTTGGAAAATATAGTTTTTTTTGTGTAAAAAGTGATAGTGAGGAGTCATATATTATTATTACCTAAGATTTTATTTGTGATATTAAATCAGCAGGGTAGGCAGAGAAAACCAAGCCTCAAGACACTCCGTTTTCCCACTGTCTGCCTAATTACCAATGCGAGGAAGCGAAAATTAATTCTCCCAATTAGAAACCGAACTTGTAACCGCCTAAAACGGGCAACGAGTCACTAGACACATTTTAAAATTATCTTTCAAATATATATTAATTCCAATTTCAGAGTAATTCTGCGAAAACCAACATCAATTGGACCTGCATTTTATAGAGTAAAGAGATGCGAGAAGCTCTACATATTAAACTGTATTAATAAATGCCAAATGAACGTTAAAAATTTACCTGAGTTTAATGGAAATTAAAATGAGATCATCGTATAAAGGGTGCAAGTAACCAATTGAAGGCAGTTTTAACTGGCGAAGAGCTTTTACACTCTACTTGCTATACTACAGAATGCTCCACGGGATAATAGCTTGTATTACAAGACCTTATAGCTTAAAGTCGTTTTGAAAAAAATCTATATGTGTAAGCTTCGTAAGTAACTTCATTTGCATGACCATTATGCATTTCAATAACCTTTTCATTTTGTTCAAATAATTCGTAGTAGTTGGTAGAAGGTCTGTAATTTGGTCTCTACTTATAGTTAGTTGTTGTCAATGCAGCACGCTCCGGCACGTGTCCACTAGTTAGCCATTATTGTACTTTTGTTACAGTTTTTTAAAGTTATTTGAGCGTGTGATTACTTTTTGAACTTGTATGTTGATTAGCTGATTACATTATATGTAAAAGGATTATGTTATAGAAATATAAAAGACTTTTTCTTTTATTAAGAACTAAAACCGTCGTGGCGCAGCTTTTGTAAGCACGGTGGTTGTGGATATGGTTTGAGTTTGAGGAATATATTATTTTTATTCGATGGTATGATGAAGCTGGAGGTGTGGTGTTGAATTCCGTCAATCAATATGCGCCGTCTCCAAAATTGGACGCAAGAAGAGTTACGTCTAAAGTCTGCGTTAAAGTAGAGTACGGTGTGTATTCACATTATTTTTCACATTCCACCTGCTCTGCTGTAAGCGATATACAGCGTGAATTTAATAAATTTCAGATGTGTAAATGAAATCTCGACACATATAACAGAAATATATTAAATAATTCTATATAATATATATTTGATAACATTTGTCAGTTCAAATGTAAAATTTTAAGTATCAGGACCATAATATACGCCGCTAAATAGCTCATACATCTCCCAGTGCTGAGCAGGGTCATACTTAGTATGCACATTGATTGTGAAATAGAATGGGCGATTTGCAACTATTTCTGCTTTTGGGTACCTTAGGTCGAAGTCTTCACGTAATTCTGAAAACAGATAATATATACTCGTATTTCCAATTTTTTATATTTTTTTTATTAAATTATTTTTTCTTTATAACTTAACAATAATGTAGGTAAGCAGAGAGGACCTAGTGTTGACTAAGGCACTCCGTTTTCCACATTCCGCTCAATTTTCGAAATATTGCGTGTTAAGCGGCCAAGTGCTTTGTCTTGTTGCCAAAGCGAAAAAACCAATATATTTCCTCGAATGGATATCGAGCTAATTTACAGTCATACTAGGTAAATAGTGTGTAAAATATACCTGGTATAGGACGCCTATAAACACCCATTTCGTCAATATCTATAAAGATTTTTTGTTTACATTTACTTAAATACACGTGTTTAATGTTACTATTATTATTTAAAATATCGTCTAGTCCCGAATTAGTTTTATTGAATATTTGTGTGATTCTAATCTGAAATTCATTAAAGTTCATGTGAAGATTTTAAATGTTTTTTGTATTAAATATGACGCAGATCTCTTTTATTCCGGATATATTAAGATATTCTGATTCTAAACTAAATTCGATACATTGCGTGCTGAGTGGCGGAACTCAGCACCGTTCTTTCACCAGAAAAGAAAAAAAAAGAAAGTCGTTCGAATGGAAATCGAATTACATATACTGTTTTCTAATATTAAATAATATGTACATAAAAATACTTTAATCGAGGATAAACCTACTACCTTATTCAATACATTCTCCCAGTCCACAGTACTTTTGATTCTGAACCTTGGCAACACCACGCGAATATTATCAACCCGCATTCTTTTATATATCCCCTTTAAGAAATCTGGATCGTCTGAAAGCTTTCGCAGTAGCGAACCCAATCCTCTTGAACTGCGAGGCACTACTAGCGTCATGGTTAGACCGAAACTTGCCAATTTTGTATTCACTACCTGCAAATAATTTAACCTATTGATCGTTTTTTGATATGTTTTAAACGGGTTAATATCATGTTAGAAATCAAATAATAAAAAATATAACTTAATTCGGTATATTAAAATAATGAATATGTTGAATAACAGGATATAAAAATGTAATACTTATTATATATCAGGCAAGACAGGGGGCGACTTCGGTTGATCTTTGAAAACACAGTATCAAAGATACTGGAGAAAGAATGACCACGGAAAGTCTGCTCCACCATGGTCCCCAGACGTACGCCATTTTAGGAAAGCTGACATTTTGAGGATTATTAATCAAAAATAAAGTTGTCTTAACTTTAGTTTTGATTAATAATCCTCAATATACTACTAACTTGAAAGTGGACCTCTTTCAGAGGTCCACTATAAAATACCTCTGAAAGGAACTCAGCTACTTTAAAGTAGAAACACTCGTATTTGAATATGTTTTTCAGAATAATGTAAAAATTATATATTTATTATTACCAGGCCCGTTACGTGGACCTTTACTCTTGCCAGACGCTCAAAAGGTTGTTTAAAATTGAGGCAAACTACGTTATACTAGCAAGCTTTAATTTTACATATAATATTTACGGACAATTTCAAGAACCTTTATAAGCACGTAGACAAATTCGATAGCTCAATCATCCTCCCAGACAGAAATATATCCATATTAGGCGCTATCTCTAAGAGGGTTCCACTTTCAAGTTAGTGAGTACGCATTTTGTCTTAACTACATATTAGACTAATAGTCCTCAAAATTTGAGCTTGGCTTGGATAGGTAACGTAGTATAAACGTAGGCCTGGCGACCCTGAGATCTTGCGATTTAATTAACCTAAGATCCCAGGGCCGGGCCGGGCTTGTAATTTATTCATATATATAAAAGAAAATGAGTAAAAATAAAGTATTGTTTACTTAATTGTCCTAAAATTAAATATTCACACAAATCCGCAATTTTATCGAAATAAATAATTGTAAATCCTACTTTTTTCCCATTCTTGTAGATTTTAAAGAAAGCAGCTCAGTAACTGAAGACATTTATATAAATAATATCAAATAATTAAAACTTTACCTGTATATTGTTAGTTTCATCAGCAAAATAGTAATAAGATTCTGATTTCGACATCATAGGGACGGTAGATGTCCTACCGTCGTGATGGTAGAACTTGGCAGCTCTTGTTAGTGATACGTCAAAAGGAAGTTCCCATGTTACCTAAAAAAAAGTGAGGATAAAAAAACACTTTTTTCTTTGTATCGCAGTCTGACTGTAATCGCGACGGTTGTGAGTTCTACTTCTATTTGAGAAAATGAATTCTTTATAATCTGAGGACATATGACAATATGTCCTCAATTTCCATTTCAGCTCTAGTAACGACAAAGTGCGGTGTTGAGTCCCACTATTCAACATGGAATGTCTCAAAAATTAAATTGTCTTAACATTAGGATTCCTTTGCCTACACTGCTGTTCACCTGAATATGGTTAAAGTGTAAGTGGTTTCTCAAATAATATACGCTTACCTTAAAATATGCTACGCTCAGTAATATTATTGAACTTTGATTGTTTATATCTGATGTTTCCAATATATCTGTGATTCTTTTGTAAGAAATACTATCAACCTAAAACATTATTTACAGTAATTTATATTCCAATCAACGTGCAGGGTCACTGAAAAACGGAAGACGGAGTGACTTAACACTAGGTTCTCAGCCTAATGTTTTGTCTACCGAGCCGGTACTTCAGCCTGTTCAACAATGCTTGTATTGGTCTAATTGGACAAAGAATATTTAGTAATACCATGGAAAAAATACATATAATTATCCACTGTAATATAGTATGCTCAAACTCGAAAGTTATGGGTTCAATTTCTAGTATAATATTAAGCTATATATTTTTATGAATAACTCTACACGCATTGTCTATAATCTGTTCCCTCAACACGCAATGTCTCCGGAATTCAGCGGAAAGTGGGGAGCGAAAGTGATTTAATAGGAACAGAGTGACTTAATGGGAACACCAGGTGTCCATGTTTACTGACTACCTTGCCTTATGAAAAATAATATTAATATTTAAACTAACTTACCCCTTTGTTTATAAACGAAACTGATGTTTTGGGATATAAATAACTGGTTTTGACAACTCTCACTCCAAAGTCAGGTTTGTTAGACAAAAAAGATTGACTAAAATCATCCGTATAGTTAACTATTATTTTAGTTAAGGCAATCAAGTTGACTTTCTCAAAATATGACATTGCTTCTTTGACTGGAGTGTAACAGTCCACTTGCTAAATAAAATGTATTACTCAGTTTATTTAATTTTTTTAGCTTCACGCATTATCCTGCTTGTTGAGACATAATTTGAGACACCGTGTTATGCCGTGCTGAGTGTGCGAAAATAAAAACAATTGGCTTCGCCGACTGACGAACAAAATTAAAATGGTTCAAATGATACAATAAGCTTTTCTTTATAGTTTCACGCTGTATCCCGCACACAGCAGGGTAGATAGATGGGCTGGGCTAGGCTAGCGTTAATTACTTTCCGCCGAATTCTGAGGGCATTGCGTGTTGAGTTGGCGTAATTCAACGCTTTGTCTCGTCACCAGAGCGGAGAAATTATAATATTAACTATTTAATTTGCTCAAATGTTTACCATTTATTGGCCTTTTTTATTAACTTTTAAATTATGATTTGAACACATAACTTCATGGGGCGGTACACGTGCGATGATGTTATCTACATTTAATTTTATAAAATATCCAAAATTGCTTATCTAATCTATTTTTTTTATAAAATTTCAACACGTTTATTATTTTTAAAAGTATTTTTCAATATAAAAAAAATAGTATTTAAAATATTAATAAACGAAAAATGATAAATCTTCTGATATGAGGCCGTCACGACACAGTGGTGCGTCATCTGACTGAAATCACGACAACTTTGGATTGGATTTACATTAGCAATTAATATCTCAAAAATTTAGCGAAAAGAAAACGGAGTGTTTTAAAATTGACTTCTCTCTGTTTATAGATCCAAGTTGTAGCGTGATGCTATTAAATTATAATATTATTATTAATTCGTATTGCAAATTCATTACTTAACTTAAAACTTATTTCTTAGGAACATTGAATTGAGTCTACAAAAGTAAGCTATAATCGTTACCAAAGAGTCCGGTTTGGTACCCAGAGCGCTGAGCAGTTCCTTCCTAGCGCCGCCGCGGGCGAACGATACTAATTTACATAATGGTAAACGCAGTAAGAGTGGTGAGACTACCATACTACTATTGTAGTGCTCTTGAAATACCGCCTAGAAGTAAATTGTAGTAGTTATTACAAGTTTATCTTATGTTATTCTAATATTACTATAAGAATTTTAGGACAAACTATCCACCATAGCAACTAGCATGGTAGAATTGCGCCTAATTTTGAACACAATGGTTGCAGGTTCGATTCCCACTAAGGTTAATGGTTATATTTATTTTCTTGTTCTAGTACACAACTTCTTGTTAAAAATTAGTTAACATTGAACCTCGAATAAGTCTACTTAAGTCACAAGGCTTACTACAGTTAATGCCTCAGAATGCCTGACCAGAACTGGTACTGGTCATTACAGACTGATCAAAATTTCTATATAATAAACAATATATTTTCATCTAGATAGAAGATTACCAATGCCAATTTGTTTTTGAAACTATTATAAAAATTAACCGATTCACCGCAACAAGTAAGTAAAAGTAAAATATACAATTGGTTATATTCATAAAAATTCACAAAAAATAATTTATGGAAAACACGTGTAACACTGAGGAAATTCATTTTACTTATACTGAGTATAAATCTTAAACTGAAATTTATATAAGTATATATTTTAGGGGCTTATTCCATTGAAATATTTTTTGGATCCCGTTTTTCAAAAGAAATATCAGAACCATTATAGGATCACTTTGCTGTCCGTCTGTCCGTCTGTAAATAATATGAGATCTTAAGACCACGTGAAACTATCTTCTAAGTCGCAATTATTTATGTAACCAAAATATATAACTTGAAACATTATGTAATGATAATAGTCCTTTCTCTTCTTTCCCAATTATGAAATTTTGTAAGGAGAAAAAACTTACAATAAAAACAGAAGGAAACATCCGAAAACTGGCAGTTTTTATGTTTATCATAAAAGTATATATAAGATAAATAAGTTTGCAATGATTTTTTTCTCTATATTTCACTTCATAAATAGTGCATACTCTCGAAAGCTTAAGTTTTAAGTCAACTCTTATAGGTCACCTTCAGTCGGCCAAACTGACTCCACATATCCAACGAAGAGATCGCATCTCCAAAGCATTATTCTATCTGTCTTCTCCTGTAACACTCAAATTAATACAAAAATATATATTTATATTAGATTTTAAATGTACGTACAGACAAAATTTAAATCCTTTCGCACTATATTACAAACGAAATATATGAAACGTCCGAACAAAACTAACAAATTTCCATAAAATTATGTTATATAATAAAATGAAATGTAAAATTTTATAGCCTCTATATTTACATGACTGCTTGCTCTCTCTGTTATTCACTTCATTTGTACTGAAATAAAAGTATTGTAGAAAATATTTTCACGTTCTAGTATCATTTGTTATGTTTTATTAAAAAAGCTGAGATTATTATATTGTATTATTTTTTTTGTTTAAATAATTGGGTATATTATATGATTATGCATAAAATGTATGTTTTTCTTTGTAAATAATAAATAAGCCTAATTAAGTTTTTTTTCGTATCAGAAGTTACTATAAATATCTTGAAAAATAATTTAATTTCGCACTTGGGAATTTATTATAATATATAAAAAATTTTAGCTGCTTCGCTCTTATAGACAAAGCATGGCGTTCTGTTTCGCTACTAAAAGGGGCCTATCATTATATTATGAATATCGTTACATTAAAATAATAAATTAGTTTATTTTCAGAAGAATATTTCCACTGCTTGAAAACAACAGTGCTGTTTGACATATTTAAAAGAATATAATATTTATGCGTCGGCCAGTCGTGGGACGAAGGAGCACAAAGTGTGACTGTAAAATCGAATGGTTGTGATTCGATCCCCACCCGAGGGAGTGAAATATTGATTTACATTTATTTTTTCAGTTCTTCGCTCTGGTGTCTCTTCGAGGCAAAATGTGGCGCTGAGTTCCGCCACTCAATGCTAGACGTTCCGTTCCCCAGTTTTCGCCGTGTTCTGGAAACTCGACGAAAACTGGGGAACGGAATGTCTTAACACTAGGTTCGTTCTGCCAACCTTGCTGTGTGCTGGATACAGCGTGAAACTGATTTAATTCGATTAAATTTAATCAATCTTTGTAACATTTCTATTACTAATGTATTGTTACATATCCCACAAAGTCACTAGGTCTCCTAAACAAGAATATTACCGTGATGTAATTATACATGTATTAATTATATATGTATATTATATGTTGTAGGTCTTATCAACTACTTGTACTAGGTACTTCTAGTAGTTCTGGCCCGTGAATATAGTTTCAGACGCAAATGATGAATTACGAACTACATATATTCAGTAAATTTTGTAAACTAAAGACTTTGCATACCTTTTACATTTTATCCACTGTCATTAATGCTTTTTCATTTCTGCAGTGTTTTTGGTTAACTTTTTAGATCAGAGATTACTTCTCAGAAATGAACTGAGATCTTCTCCTACCTGTTTTACCACACATTGTATTCCGTATGTAGCATGGTAGGTAAATGGAACTTGTGTTAAGACTCTCTCAGTCTATTTTCCACTTCTCCCCTAATTTTCGAGACATTGTGTGTTGAGTGATAAAATTCAGTGCCGAGAGGAAGAGAAAGAAAATAATTGATTTCTCCAAGTGAAAATCAAATGCAAAACCGTTACGTTTTCAGTCTGGTACTTTGCCGCTACTTCTTCGTCATGTTCTAGGGTCTCTTCTCACCAAATACACAGAAGTTGGTTTAATCTTAAAACTGTAAGATTATTCAGTAGATAAGCAAGTCGCAGCTAGTCGATAATGTAACCGACGTCTCGGCTCGCTTTGACGCGAATCAAATAAGTCCCGGAGAGAATAGTAATAAAATTGAATAGAGAGCCTGCCCAGATGTAGCTACGGATTTATCGTTCACTAAATGCTGGGGTGCACCGGGTGTTTTTAATCGTCTTTTCATTAATTTTTTTTGTTTATTTTTTCCATTGGTTTATATAGGAATTGTTTTTTACTTTTTTTGATATGTGTAATTGTATCATCAACGTATTTTATAATATTTTATGATCAATTTGCAACTGATTTATCAATTTTCGAGGACCAATAATTATTTACAAAAAAAATTTAGAATGCATAGTTTTTGCTATATAGTGTGTGAAAGTCGCCACGAAATCAAAGTCAATAGGGTATAACATTATTATACTTAGTAATAATAACTAACTACTGACTAAAACAAATAAAAAATGATAATTTTAGGTATGTCACAAAAAAGCAATCGTCACATGTTTATGTTTTTACTTAATTTCGTACAATACTAGTACTTAAATACGCCCCTATTTACCCCGTTGGCCTACAATCATTAAAGCATCGGTGAGCGAATACGATTCACACTTAACGGGTCTTAAATAACGACTAATCTCTAAAAAATAACAGTACCCACTGTACCACTAACCTAAAGGTCGTCGCGCGCTCGCTTACACACTCGCCGGGCTGCATCCAATATGTTTCCGAGAATATTGTCTTTAACAGCTACATTATACCGGCGATAGATTGTGTGGAAACCTTACTCTCTATTGCGAATGAAAATCTTTATCCGTATCATGAATATTTTGTGTGCTTACCCCCTTACCCCCCCTGCCCATCCCCCCTCATCCCTGGATAAGAGAAATTGTTTCATCGCATAACGAATGGGCTGCGATGCTAGTGAATGCGGGTAGGTAGTGATTTTGAAAGTATTATTGATAGTTTTCTTTTGTATGGCTACGTGTATTTAAGATGTTTGATTTTCCTTACTTTTAATAGTTGGATTGGGTTTTTTGATGGGAATTTGGATGTTGCGTGCAAATTTTTATAAAAATTAAATCAGCTTCATGCCGTATTCCATAAATAATAGGGTAGACAGAGGGAATCTAGTACTAAAGTTATCCACTGTGTTTCAAGACATTGCCTATTGAGTGGTGAATTTCAGCATAACGCTGTATCCCGCACACATCAGGGTAGGCAGAGGGAACCTAGTGTTATGACACTCCGTTCCCAACTTTCCGCCGAGTTCTGGAGGCATTGCGCGTTGCGTGGCAGAACTCAACGCCGTGCTTTACCTCGACACCAGAGCAAAATATAAATTTAAGTAAATATTTCATCATTTTAACCGTTTTAATCGGATTAATCGCGTATATTTTGTATTTTTATACATTTTTGGAAACCCGACATTTCGAACACTTTGCAGTAGTCCGTGGTCACGGGTAGACTGAGGTGGCATTCGTCTGTCAGTTGACATAATTATTATATCAAACTACCGCTAACGATTTCTTAATTGCCTCGCCTACTGCCTTGGATTCCTGTAGAATGAGCTGATAATATCTTGCCCTAATATTTCATCTCCTCGAGTGGGGATCGAACCCCCGACCGTCGGTTTTACAGTTACACTTTGTGCCCCTGCGCCACTACTGACCACGAAAGTATCTTTAAAAAATAGTTGTGATATCTAATTATTGCTTTCTCTATAGTTATTGGAAATATGTTTTATTTATAATCACTATCGACTTTTGCATAATAAAATTAATTAATTAGCACACTTCGCTTCGCACCTCACTGAATAACTGACTGCGTACAATATTTCTATAACTTACGCATATATTATTCTATTTTATTATTTCTCCGTCCGTCCAATATTTTGTTTTGTAATTTATTATAAGTTAAATCTTGTTTGATATCGTATATCGTTGTGATATTAATGATTTTTTATTAATTATTTAAGCCTTTTTTACTTTTATAAAATTTATAAATTCTGAATATTGTTTTTCACAATTCTTTAATAGAATACGAAAAAACCTTAACACGAAAAAATTTTAACTCAAATTAATTGTCTGTCACAATATAGCTTAAAGAGTTTAATGGGGGATTTTTTTTTCTTCTTTTTTTTTATCTTATTATAAAAATAATGGTTGTGGGTCCGATTTCAACTCAACACCTTTTTGAGCTTCACGATATGTATTACACAGAGCTGAAGAGACAATAAGAACCTGAAAACCCAGCGTTAAGACACTCTGTCCCCATTAAGATATTTCTGTTCTCTACTTTCAGCCGAATTTTTGAGGCATTGCGTGTTAAGTGGCGGAACTCACTCATTTTTCAACAGTGATGCTTATAACTTTATAAGCAATGTACCTACATAAAATCAATTAATAATGCATTTGACAATATTTACTCTTTTAGGTTTATAAAGTGACATGCACGTTGTAATGGCAACGGAAACGCGTATTATTATACGCATAAATTTTCTCGAAAGTTCTCGTGTTCTTATATAAAAATTTAAGATCACCTAATTGTTATATTAACCTTTGATTTTATTACATTTTGAGACTATTATTTTTACAAATTCTACATGAATAGATTTTGATTCATCATCCAATAAAATTTTAACTATTCGAAAAATTGCTCTATTCCTCGCTTTGATAACTAGAGCGAGAAAAATAAAAAAAATAATTAATCCTCCCCGAATACGAATCGAATCAACAGCCGTCGCTTTTTCGCTGACGTTTGACGCTGTGCCAGTGCTCCAGGACGGCTTCGAAACCTGTAATTAAATTATAACTCTAAACTAATATTAATAGAAATTCATCAGAAAACCCCGCAGCATGTAATTGAATGAATATTCAGACATCTTAATCAATAAAAGCATTACGGGTCCCATAGAAGCAACCACCGACCTGTGAAATTGGACTCTAGAAGAAGGAGACAGATTATAGGATAGAGAATCAGAGAGAAAGAGACGGGTATGCAGGTTTTATAAATCATTTTTCCTAGCACGACGATGCTTAGGCTATGTGCAAATTGTAGACTTAAAATGTAAACCTGTTGCATTTTAATATTGTTAGAAATTTTAGAGGTGAGGTTAAAAGTTTAATTTTAACGTATAACAATTCAAACGCAGTGGGAAAGGGTAAGAGTAGTTATTTTTTAAATTCACGCTGTATCCCGCATAAAGCAGGGTAGGCAGAATGTACCTGAGAACCTAGAGTTACGTCACTTTGCTCCCATTAAGACATTTCCGTTTCCCACTTTCTGCCGCACTCTAGAGGCTGTTTTGAGTGAAGGAACAGCGCGCTTTGCCTCAATACCGAATGGCGAAATTAAATTAATAAATATTTCATTTCCTCATGGGGACATCAGACCCACAATCTGTCGCGTATACTGTCATAGCCACTGTACTAAGACAGCCTCCCCTTTTGCTCCCCCTTTACCCACTCCCTAAACTAAAAGTGAGTAAACATATTTTTAATTAATAACAGCCTACAATCCCATGTACTAGCATGTGTACCACGCCTTAGTTAGTAAAATGCTGAATAACGATTATTTCTCTTTGCGTGTAGTTAATCAATTATTCTAATATTGTTTGGTAGAAATGTGCACGTTTGTGCCTCCTGATTCCGCCTAACGAGACAATGTATGTTTTGTATGCTACTTTTGCTTTTTTTACGAAATGAGCAACGTGGTTAATGAGGAAATGGCAGAATTTTCTTATATGAAATGTAGAGTTGTGTCAATATTTATATGTATGTTTTTATCATTGTTAATTTTATATTTATACTTGTTTCATTTCTCCTCTCTGGTAGACAAAGCGCTGGCTTAATCCTTATAGGAAAAATCCTAAAGCGACTCGATTACTCTATGGTTCATAACAGACAGCTAAGGATAACGTAGCGATTAGTCTCTCTCATTATAACCTAAAAGTGAATAAATTTAATTAATAAGGCCTAATAGAAAATATTGATCCCAAGTGACGCATGGTAATATTGTACTTTGACTTTTCAAGGTTATTAAAAAGATATTATATAAAAATATGTTGATACATACAACAAATTTTTTAAGATAACTTAAAGTAAAATCTTACTTACGTAGGAGAATCTCGACAGGCGAGGCCCACTGAAAAGAGAGCAGGAAAATAGTGCGATGAGAAATTGAAGCAGAAAAAAAAGCGGTAATTTTTTTCTTTTCCACTGTCCAAGTAACTTTATTGAAAAAATACCTAAGAAACAGTATTTCATAATTGCATTAGTTTTTATACTGAAATATATAAAGAATATCATTACGTAATCTGTAGAGCAAGATACAACAAAAAGAGCCTATACAAAACCATTTCCACATAAAATTTAACACAAAATATATAAAAATAGAGCCCTGCGCTATATATGAAGCTATCGCACCTAATGAACAATCCCGTCTTTCGCTTGACCTCTACAGTAGAGTCCGGTGCTGCCCTTCAATTTGTTATGTAAATGCACCTTTTGTCCGTACTGTGGAGCCACTCTATAAATTTGTTGAAATGCGAGAAATTCGCAGTTAATTTCGCACGATAAATGTACATTGTATTGTATTTATTTTAATTTTATCTTTATATTGGACCGGCGGGTGTGCGCCGTGGTGGTGTCAATGTGGTGTTCGTTCCATATTTACTCATAAAACAGATGTATTGGTGTTAGTTAAGTTAGTTTATATATTTTTTTCTTTATTCAAATAGGAAGATAAGGATATTTTAAGAGATATGACGTGTTAAGTACAGTACTTAATGCTGCTCTTTGTTTCTGATGTGGGGATGAAACTCACAAGTGACGAATACAATCAGATGCGATCGTACTGCGTCACGGCGGTTTCATCTAGCTTGATTATAATATAAAGCACAAAAATGGATAAATGATGAAAAAAACAATATCTTTCAACCGATTGAAATAACATTTTTTGTGATATGTCACTAAGTTTATCACTTCTACAGGTTCCATAGGTGTAATTGTAAATAAATTGAGAAAAAAATACTTTCATTATCAGAAGTATTTAAGATTAAAATCATAATTCATTATACGTTCACTATCTACAAAGTTCTTTGTTCCATTAAAAAATATAAAATGAAAAATTTAACAGTAAAATGATGATTTTCAGTCCGGTAAGTACAGGACACTCAATTATGCAGATAACAGTGAATAAATCATTTATACACGCGAGGGACAAATAGGCTTATCGCCAAGGTGAAATATTGCTTGGGATTCTCATTGAGAAATACTATTGTTTTAACCTACTGACCAAATTATCGTATGAAATATGAACTTCAATATTAAATGGGTATGGAGATATTGAATTATTTTTAAATTTTTAATCTGTTTTTAGTTTAGTAACTTATTTTTTGATGATAAGGTCGCTGTGAGGCAGACGCTTGCGGATTTGATTCAGTCTCTGTTAACGAAGCAAAGCTTGTTCAGTACCGCCACTCAATATGATATGCCACAAGAATTCAGCAGAAAGGAAGAACGAAGTGTCCTAACATTATGTTAATAATTTCTCTTTGAACTTAAAAAACCTAAACTTAAAAAAATAATAAAAATCACATGTATTTTACTTTACTCTCCCCTTAAAATTCTTTTTCAGGGTTATTATATCAATAATATTATTAATTATTGATATTTACAAAATACTGTCCAGAATGTTTAAAGATTTCATCGTATAAGAGACTGCTGCTTAAAAATCAGGAACACGTGGCAAAGTCAGGTTGCAATCGTGTTCAGTTGAGTTTTAATGAAAACTGTCAATAAATTATATTTTTGCGAAGGCAGCGCGGGAATAAGAGTTTCCTTCTACTATCGTCGGACCGGATATTGGCACTGCCGTCATTTCCACCCGCCATTACTGACGTGCGAACACAAATACTAAAGCTTAAAATAAATGCTGTAATATACAGCTTGGTAATTTAAAAAAAAATAGTTTAAAGTTTTTTTATTATCCCAAAATTTAGTTATGTTAGCCGTTAGTTTTAAACAAATGTAGAGCTCATAATTGTGTTCAATGTGTTCAAATGATATTGAGATTGTTGTACGCAGCGAATCAGTGTCTGACTGTATACGCGAAACCTGTGAATTCGATTTCTACGGGTGGGAATGTTCTTTTTTTCACTTGTCACTCGCTTTGATAATAAATGTCAGTCAACACTCAATGTCTAAAAAATCGGGCGGTGCGCGGGAAACAAAGTGTCATAGCACTAAGTTTTGAACTTTCTCCCATTTATTTAATTTCTTAAATAACAGTTACTCTACATAAAACTATAATATTACCTAAAAAGGATATAAAATCGCAATTGTCATTAAAATTCATCCCATCAAACCTATCTAACACTTTGAAACACAGTTACTAGCTCTACCTCCATACTCTACCTACTACTATACGTCTTAAGTAATCTGCTACCTCGTTTACACAGACTTCACAGCTCATTTCGACTCTACATAATGGCTAGTTGGACAGCCACGTAGCAATTTGCATGTTGAGAGCCGACCCCGGCGGTATTCAGGTACGAATCAATGATTCCATCATCGCCCTATCAAGCAATTCAATGGGTATTGTCGATTTGGGACGAATATTACTATTAATTGATTCCTACAATGTGATTGTTACTGTGGAACGGTTGGTGATAAACGTTATAGTGTTACGTTTGATAGTGTTGTAGATATGGTTTTTGTTAGTATTATTTTGTTTTTTGTAGGTTCACGCTTTTTCTTCGCATGTTTAGGGTAGAGGGAATCTAATATTAGCGTTACTCGCTCCTCGCGCACCTCTCAATTTTCGAGACATTATGTATTGATAGGTAGAACGGTATAAAAGTAAAACAATATAAAAATAACGGTATAAACAGAGCATGGAATAAAAATATTTTAAATGTAACCATTCCCTCGAGTAAGAATCGAAAACGCATCGCGTTTACAGTTAGACGCTGCCCCACTGCGCCACTCTGGTCTCTATTTATTATTTTCTTATAGCTTCACAAAGTACCCTGCATACAACAAGACAGCCAGAGCGAACCTAGGGCTGAGACACTTCATATCCCGCTTTCCGTCCAATTTGAGGCATTGCGGAATGAATGAAGCTCCGCGCTCTATTTTGTTACCAGAGCGAGAAAATAATAATATCAAATAACTCATTCCACCGAATGAAAATTGAATCCACAGCCATCACATTTACCGTCAAATGCCACTGCGCCACGACGGTCTGTTATTATTATTTAATTTGCTTATTGCAAAAACAAAAGTAATAATTAATTAAATATTATTATTTTATTATGACTGCTGGTTTTATACATCTTTTTATTGTTCTTTTAAACTTAATTAATTTATTTCTATCATGTAATAGCCGCTGGCAAACATAAATTATTATAATAAAAATTGTAGTACCTCCCATTTTAAGGTATTAACTTAGTTTTTTTTGGTCACTCTTCTTTCGTCACCCAACACGCAATATCTCCTAATCATTTCCCAGGGTGGGCACCCTGCCATGCGGAATACAGCTATAACTATAGTATTATATTATAAAATTTATAATACAATAAGAAACTTTAACTATCTGTAACATTATACACGTAATATATAAATAAGTATAGGTAAAGTATTAAGACGTAAAAGGATTCTCATGTACTGCAGTGCGTTATTCAAGATAACTGTAGCTCAGACTTTGACGTTTTGTGACGTATGTATATTATGTGAGAGACTAGCGTTTTGCGTGGATTTTACTTGTTTTATGTCTTTTTTATAGAAACTTTCAATTTCTGGTCGCTATGGTAACTAAATTTTTTATGGGTTTTAAGACCCGTTTAGGAAGTTATTAAATAATTTCTACTTATAGGTCTATGACTATAAATATCTTTAAATCAGCAATATTATATTTTTGAGATATTTTTTAGTTCATCTGTTTGGTTCTAGTTTAGATATATAGCTTAAAAAGCTGTTTCATCTTTAAGCTGCATCCCTAGCAGAATAAGCAAAAATAGTCTAGTCAAGTGCCTAGTGGGAATAAAACCTGCGACCATCGCTCTCAGACGCCATCCCACCGCGAGACGATTGCCTCAAAGTTATAAAATAAAATCAACATTTTCGTTTTTTTTCAGCAAAGTTTTTTGCTTATATCCCACTTAGAGAGTACAAGCTAGTTTTTAATTAAATTTGGAAAATAATATTACTTCAGTTTATGTCGCTATTGATGCAATATCGAGATAATATCATTTAGATAAATATTTTAAATATGTATTAAATTATGTTTTCTTAGATGTTAAACATTTAAAAAACTCAAAATATTAAATTGTTTCATACAAAATATCCTTATTCAAAATCTTTATAATTCACTTTATTATAAGAATTCAATGAAGTATAAAATTTGTATATGACAAACTGGCAATCTGAGTGTCTAATCACGACGATTCACAACAAACGTCTGAAAAATATGAAATTATCTGGTACATTAACAAGATAATGGCGTCTTTCCCTTCGACGCAATTTATCGGTTCATATGTTTACACTTATGACATAACGATTATTATTAAAGCAAAGGTTTTTTTTTCAGTTTATTATTATCTTTATCACTCTTATCAGAAGAGTAGGCAGAGAAAATCTAGTGGCAATTCACTCCGTTCTCAACTTTCCTCATTTAACATCAGCTGACCTCCAAATATTTTATTGACTGGCGAAAATCAATGACGCAGTTAGTCTTGTCAAAGTCAGAAACTTGTACTCATTCTCCTGAGTGGAAATCGAGCCCAAAACCATTCCGTTATCACTTAGGCACTGCCCCACAGCCTATTCCTTTCTATTTTTTACGTATAGGAAATAATATTCGAATTTATAAATTATTACGTTTTTAAATTTTCACACATTAACTGACAAATGTAGTGTAACTTGTATGTGCGTCGTAGAAACGAATTCCTTATATTTTTATCACTTCTATTAAATAACTATCTGTACATATTATTGCAATTGGAAATTGGAAGCACAAAAACCATTGTATTTTATATACAAAACATTCGAAATATACTGTTGTCAAAATTATAATACAATTCTTACCAGCTACTCCAAACCAGCAGCAATGCAAGCAGCCCTAGTGTCAAGGCACTCTATTCATATTCTGAAATATTGTGTGTTATAGTCTCATTACCAGAGAAACTAAAAATATTAAATATTTAATTTCCTTCAGTGGAAATCAAATCCAGAACTTTCGCATATAAAGTCACACGCTTGTGCCGCTGCGCCACGAGTCCTCACATAAAAATGAGGATTGACATCCAAGCGAACAAAGGCGTAGGAATTAGCACTTAATAATATAGCACTCAATTCAATGTTCATAACAATTCAAAACTCGAGAACAATTTACATGATGAATGGGAATAAAAAAATGCAACTTCATAAAAAACTTAATACACTCATTTCACCAATTTATACTTAGTTCTATTTCATGTTTATTTTAAAAGCTTTTGTGTTTTTTTTTCGCTACGGACTTTGACAAAGAAATCAAATTAAAATTTATAAGAATTTGTTGGGGAGCTTCATAAATATTTAAGATGTATTAATTTAGGCGCAAGTACTTTGTGCTGAGAAATACTTTCGTCTATAATTATTATATCGACGACGTCTTTTTATTCTATTAGCGCTGACGGGAAATGAAAATGTTTGGTTTATTTTGTTGTATTCATATTTTTACGGTGGTTATCTATCAAATCTATGTTCTTATAGTAATGTTGTAAAGCAGAGGAGTTTTTTAGGCTTAATGCTCTGACTCTCCACTCTCTCTGTCGAATGTATCGTGTTATACACAATTCATACATATACCCATTAGACTAAGCGAGCGGAGTCGCAGCTTAAAACTAATTGTAAATATTTTTGTATTAGAATCATTAAGTTCCTATATCCTTCATATTATAATAGTGCGTGTATTTATAAAATTTTAAATAAGTAAGTAATAAGTATTTTTTATAAATTTAATTGTTTTTCCAGATGTATTGGAATTAATGGTGCTAATTGGAAGGTCGTCATGATTTTTGCATATAGTTTTGTAGTCAATTTTATTTTAGCGCAATTTTAATTTATGTGCGAGATGTATAGATAAGTGAACTAAGCGCTGATCGGTCTGTAAGAGGTAAGCAACTATAGGTGACCTTCTTGTCTATGATATGGAAAAAAAAAATTAAAAAAATTAAAGAAAAAAATTATAAAAAAAGCTTAGGTTAAGATCATTACTACGAAAATGTTACGAAGTTGAACTTCATTTCAATTGATTGACAGTCTCTTTGACGAATCTTAATTAAAAGACGTTAGATTGCCTATAATATTCAATACCCAAAGAATAAAAGGACTATTATTAAGACCCCGCTGTTCGTCTCTCTGTTTCTCCGTCAGTCTGTAACTCATGAACCGCGATTCTTAGATAATTGAAATTTCACAGATAATGTATTTCAGTTGCTACTATAACAACTATCATATAAAAATAGAATTAAACAAATATCAAGGGCTTCCATACAACCTGCATACATTATTTTTTACTGTTTTATAGATACGGAATCATGCACGAATCTAATTGGCACTTGGCTGGTTTTATAAATTATAATTGATTATTAAATTTAAATTCTTAATAAAAAGAGACGTTAAGCATTCTATTTGACCTCACACGATTTTCTTAGTTATATATTAGTCATTGGTGAATAGAGAACAGAAAAACAAATACAAGCGCTATCACCATAAACATTACGATAATTTTCCACATAAAAACATAAATATTATATTCATCTAAGAAATTCATCAAAGAAAAGAAAATAAATTCATTTCGCGGAGCACTAAATTGTCTCCCAAAAAGGGTATCCAGAAGCTCATTTCGTACGTCAAAGGAAATGGCAGATTAAAAGTAAATAAGCTGTATGGAACATAGGAGTAAGACGGGCACCAGAGATAAAAGTGCCATCCGAGCGAGAAGATACGTATAAAGAATTTTCAAAGCCAAAGACGGTAAGCCTTCGATAGATTTATTGTTTAAGATTGTAGTACGTACGGACAACGTCGACTCTGTAAATACAATACTTCGATTATTTTCAAAACATTTTGTTTGAAACGAATGAATATGGTTTACTTTAGTATATATGTGTAACATTGCAATTTATTTAATGTATGTATATCTTTTTTTTTCTTAGCGTTCGTCTGTTCTGAAACTAATTTATAACTTTAATTCGTATTATTTAGTAGAAGAAAATTAGAAACTATAAATGTATTTCTCATCTCATTTATCAATCAACAAGTTAAATCAGTACAGCGTAATTTACTAATGTGTCTTACCATTTAAATTCAGGGTCACCTGGCTACATTGTAAGAAAAAAAAAAGCTCAAAATGAAGTCTATTAAAACTAAAACTATAAAATAAACTCTACAAATAGAGAAAATACGTAAAATCGTATGTAAATTCGATACTCGCAGTCGTATATCTAGCCGAGGCGTGAGGCAGAGGTAGTTGCCGTCCCAAATCCTCTTGCCAAAACTCCCATTGATATACCAGAATGGCCGACGCCCAGCGTCGCCCAGCTTTGCATTATCAACGTATGCGATTTGAATTTCAATACAACGCTGTTTAAAGTGACTGTACGCCTGTACGGATTTTGTAGAGCAAATCAGGTTTATGTTTGAGTAATACGGATTAGGCTTAGTAGGCTGTTTTTTTTTGGGAAAGGAATTTTATTTTTTAAATAGTTCAAGGCGTTTGTATATTGAAGGTTGATGTATGATTTTTTAAATGATAGCAGACCTTGGGAATGAAAAAATTGAGAAATTGGACGTTGAGTGGCGGAAATCAATGCCGCGTTATGTTATATATATTCCCAGTTGTTTTGGATTCGATCCTCCAGTGGAAACCGAACTCGCAGCCATGTAATTTAACCATTACTGAACCTAATCATTTACAAAACACTATAACTTAAAAACTTAACCTGCAAGTAGGGCACGAAAGGGGCAACTCGGTCACTAAAAAACCATGTCGACCCCGATGCCGATGCCGATTGCGAATTAAGGAATAGAATTGGACCGGTCCCGTTCCGTCGCCGTTCTCCTCGTCCGCCATGCAAGAGCGAGCAAACTTATTAGCGAGGAATCGGCTATCGGGCTTTGGAGACTTTCTTTGCTTTTTTCAGGTGATCACAGGTTAGTTGATTGGATGCGCGATTGATTGCTCTGAATCGTATCGTTTTAGTTAGCGTTAAAATGATAGTTAAGTACACGTAGCTGTTTAGTGTGCTACTTTATAACTTTGTATTTTTTAGTTTTTTTATATATATTTTTGTATGTATGTCTATGCACATAGTGCTAATAGACTCCGTCCCCATTTTCTGTCATTTTTTCGGATCATTGCGTGTTGAGTGGTGGGACCATTCCTCGAGTGGGGATCGAACCCACAACCATCTCGTTAAAATCACATATTTTACATAATAAAGGAGAAAATCTAGTAACTAGTAATGTAATCTAAATTTATTCTAAATCAAAGTAATATATTATGGAGTGTCCTAACACTAGTGATGCGTTATACCCTCAATAATGACGCTTACTTCATTGATACGATTTTCATAGGGATCTCTTGGTCCTTTTGAACCTACGTACTTTTTACTTTACAAAAATATACAAAATCAATGAACATTTTTTTCTTTATAACATTAGTGTAGTTGACAGGTAAGCCAGAAAATTAGAAAATAGGTAAATCGAATAGACGGAGTCAATGACACACGTGTCTAAGCACTGAACAGGATTATCCCTTTTGGCTTATAGGAAAAAAGTATTACGTTAGATATCTCAAAATATATTTGTACTTTACTAATAGTTTGCGAATCAGATATCATTGTGTAGCGGAAATTTGTAAAAATTTCTATTTTAAAAGAAATCTGCTCCACGTAGGCAGAGGGAACCTAGTGTTAAGACACTCCGTTCCATACTTTCCGCCGAATTCTGGAGCCATTGCGTGTTGAGTGGTGGAACCCAACGCTGCGGTTTGCTTCGACACTAGACAGAAAAAATTTAAATATAAATTTAAATAAATATTTCATTTCCTCGGCTGGGGATCGAACCCACAAACAGTCCCGTTTACAGTCACACTATGTGCCCCTGCGCCACGACTGACTACAAATTCATTTCAATTTGATTTTTACAAATATCCGGGGGCAAACGCAGAAAACTGTGGCGTGTCTCTACTTTTTCTCTATCTACTCTGCTAAATGCGATACGTGGTATAATGCAAAAAAAACCTTTAACTTATTAAACATAATTTAGCTGTCATAGACAAATCAACATAGCAGTATTTGAACCCACCCTTCTTGGACACCAAACCGCATTGAACTTTCGTTAAAACTATCAAAAGCACACACACACAGCCATACACACATATTTATAGCACATTCGAGCCGCCGCACGAGCATTACCAGGCATCCCCTGCAGTTTCATTAGCCCAATAGCCGTTATTTCCAAACGATAGATTTTTATTTTTATTATTATTTTCCAACTATTAGTATTCCCTTTCCGGGTTCATTGTGTTCTGATTTAACTTATTTATGACTGTCTATATTTGTATAGTAGTGTATGCGATAGTTGTTAGTTTGATTCCCTTTCAATTGAAATATTTAAATTAAAAAAATATATGGCTTTTCTGGTTTCTCTGGTCAAGACCAGATAAATTCATATTCATTTAATTGTGAAAACAATGAAATCCATAACTACTATATACAAAATGTTTATATTTAAACGTCTAATATCCATAATTGTACTAAATAGATTTAAAAAGGTTCTTAATTTTTTTGAAGTTTCCTGCTAACGTGGTAGGATAGGTAAAGGAAACTGAGGGACCTAGCCTTAAAACATATCGCACCCTATTCAAACACTACCGTTCGCCACTTTCCACTGAAATCTTAAGCCATTGTGCGTTGAGTGGCGGAACTCAACGACGCGCTTTGTCTGTTTGGCAGGATGAAGAAATTAAAACATTAAATGTTCCATTCCTTTGAGTGGGAATTGGACTCACACTTTTTTATACATTCATTATTTGAACTTACACTACAACAAAAATGAACATTATTCTATCTATCGCAGCAAGCTAAGGTTTAACTTCAAGACTACGAGTAGAGACTAGTACGGGAATATAGCGAAAGTTGAAACCGATAAGGCAGTGAGGCGAGCTCGCTTCTTATCAGTGTGATAACACTAAAATAACGGTACAGTACGGTTCCTACATTTGAATTAGCATAGTATTTAATAGAATTCTTATCAATGATAACGTTAGTATGGTACACTGATGTTTGAGTGTGGTAACGGTTCTTGGTATAAATCTTACGTAATGAAATATTTAAATATAAAATAGTGATACAGGTATAAGGCCCGTGTAATAAACAAAATTATTTTAATTAAAAACTTATTCAAATTCAATTCTTCAATTCAAGACTATTTTTACTAACTTAAAGAAAAAATTGATTGTAAGAGGGCAAGGCAGTTTTAAAATAATAAGTGAAATGTTAATCCAATTGGAAAGTAGGGCGTAGTTTACAATTCAAAAAAAATCTTTAATTGGTCCACAAATCACGAAGAAATAAAATAAAAATACATAAAATAATATAGTTAACGAATATATTTTTTCTTTTTAAATAGAGGTCTTGTTCTAACAAATCCTATTAAGTGTTAAGACCCTCCGTTCCCACTATGCCGTCCAATTCTCGAAACGTGTGTTGAGTGGTAAAACTTAACGCCGTTACCGGAGTTATTCGTTTACACGAGTGAGAATCGAACCCGCCGTTTCCCACAATCTGCCGATCTCTGGAGGCATTAAGTGTAGAGAGACGAAACTCAATAGCACGCTTTGCCTCGTTACAAGACCGAGAAAATATTAAATATTTCATTTCCTGGACTGGAAATCGAACCCAGAACCTGTCGTATTTACAGCAGCCTTGTGCCCCATCACTGACCTCAATTTTAAAAGTAAATATATTATATAATCATGTAGAAACGGCTGATATATTAAGTGGTCTACATACAAGAACATCTCTACACGGGCATCTACATTTGCATAACAAATTGTTAGACCCGCGGCGGTCCCTCGTGATTTTTGTAAACACAACTTAGAGTTACTGTTTATTTTATGCCCATTTGAGGGTAGTTTATTGTCTTTCCTAACGATGTGATGACATCTCCATAAATTTGATATAAATACTTATAAATTGAGTATTAATACTAATAAATGTTATACTCATAATAAAAATATTGAGTTAGTTAGAGTTAGGTTCTACCATTAAACATGTACAGTATCTGTTATTCAACTTAAATTATTTTAGGAACTTTTAGATTTTAATAATCAAACAGTTTTTTGTTTTTCTTCCATAATGCTAGGGTAGTCAAAGGCTTAAGACACTTCGTTCTTAACTTTTTACTCAATTTTCGAGACAGTGAGTGTTGAGTCAACTCAACTCAACGCAACGCCTCGAACTATAAGTACTTGGTGCTGAGAGTGGAAAAAAGAAAATAATTCATTTTCCCAGGTGGAAATCCAACTCATCAACCGTCTAGTTTTCAGACAGGCACTCTACTTCTTATTGTAATAATAAAAATCATAAATATTTAGATACGTGTATTGAACAATTGTTTAGTTACAGATAAGTTGCATGGTTTGGATTGATTTTTCATTTTAGAAATGCTTAGGAATTCACAATTAAACTAGAAATCTTGAATACAGCATACTCATATATATAAATAAATATATATCTTCTGTATATGTATGCAGCGATTGCGAGCGAGGTGTCGGACAGTAAATTCAAAACAAACTAACAAACTGAAAACAATTTACATGGAGCATACCGCAGGCGCAGTCGGGTGATTTCCATAACTAATTAAATTGCGGCGCAACTTGCCCGCAGGTGTCACAACTTGGACTCAGGTGTCTACTGCTGGTTGCCGAAGTGTCACTGAGTGTATACATTACTAGTTTTATTTATGGGATACCATTCATGACATTTAAGATGTCCAGTGGTTTGTCTATATATAAGACGCAGTCTTGTTAAACATTGTGGAATAGGGAAGACGAATAATATTTAAAATTATTACTAAAGAACGCTACCATTTTTTTTATAAATAATATTAAATATAAAAAATATCATTATTTTCTTATATTTTTTTATATTTTACATAAAATATACTAATAATAATTAAATATACTAATATTATAAACTTCATGAATTTGTTTGGTTATTCTAACTAATCTCAGGAAATACTGCTTCAAATTTGTCCTTGACTTCAAAATAGCTAAAAGCTATTTCGATTTGTCCGGTGAAGCCACAAATGCAAGCTAGTGTACAAAATGGACATATTTATACGGAACATTTTCCTTAATTAGAAATAATTTGAGATAATATATAATAATTTGAACTTTGACGGACGAAGGATAGCTCCCAAGTTCAAATTCCACTAGGTTCCATTTTTTATATTTTTCTCCTTTACATAAACCTAATTATTTTACACATTTAAAACTTTATAGAAGTACGGTAGGTACCACATATAAAAATCTCTAGCTTCCCATTTAATAACAATTCTTGGAGGATTTCATTTATAGGCAATGCAATCCAAACGATTCAGAATCGATGCGGTGCTCATTACTACAGCAATTCAATTTCAACGGATAACCTTATAGTTTACCTTAATGCTGATCACCGACGTTTAGTATCGGCAATTATACTCGTTTTAACTCTGTTAGTGCTGGCTTAAATTCTATTTATTATTTTTAATTTTAATATTAATAGTATTTTTTACTTACCTTGTATATTTTTTAGTTTTTTAAAAACAGTAGGGTTATATTTTTTTTAATAATTGCTTTATATTTACCTGACGTGAAAGTCTTATGTTAAACGTTGATGCTAAGATGTCATACTTGTAGACTAAAATGACGTAAGTCTGGCGGCCCTTGGATCTTTGGCTATTGACACTTGTCAAGAAAATACCTATACACTATAATATTATTTGAAGTCCCCCCAAGTTATTTGACTTCGATAAAACCGATACTGGCAATGAGTTCCATTGCCTCGCTGTGCGAATAAAGAATGTAAACTTAGAGAGTCTTATATATACAGTAGATGTTTCCACTATGTACCGATGACATGAATCCGATTTTCTTGAAATCCGATAGTAAAATGGGGCGAAAGGATAAATGTTGTAGAGAAGTTAGGCGACTCCAAAGAACATTTTCATAATGTCTACGATAAAAAACCGACGGCAAGGTCTAGTACTAAATTATTACAAATAGTAATTAGAGAATTACTATTTTAAATTATTTTTATTACTTTCACATCATATCTCCCACATCAAAGGAGATGAACGTGACTAACTTACGGGCTGACTAAATACTGCAGTGAAATATATTAGACTACAAAATGAAAAGCTTTCAAATATATGTAGTTATGTATTTACAATTTTCTTTCCTCATTTGATTGATGTACAAACATACTACATATTGCATATATACTTCACGCTATATTCTGCATATACCAGGACATGCAGAGGTAATTTGTTGGTTAGATACTCCGTTCTAGGGAACCCTACTGTACCCTACCAATTTGCGAAACATTGAGTGTTAACTGGTGAGCCCAACACCTTTGTTATCAGATTGAGGATATGAAAATAGTTCATTTCCACAATTTCCAATCAAGAAATCAGAGTCGTTGGCATTGCTTAAATAATATATTTAAATCAAAATAAGCTTCACGCTGTATCCCGCACATAGCAGGGTAGGCAGAGGGAACCTAGTGTTA
>DWAO01000174.1:0-31245 GCA_018230605.1 Heliconius congener | reverse complement strand
TTAACCTCGACACCAGAGCGAAGAAATGGAAATATAAATTTAAGTAAACATTTCAATATAATAATAATACACCAATAATATACGTAGTTTCGTTAAAATTTTATAAACATATTTAAAATATGTTAGTAAGCTTGCCAACGCTACGACATGAATATCATTTTTAAACTGAAACTTTAAGTATTTCTCGATACTTTTAAACTAGTTCCTAGGCAACTTAGATTATGGATAGATGCTTTTTAGTTTGGTATCAAAATATGAACATTTTCGATTTTATCGAACTAGAAGCACTTAAAAGTGCCTAAGTTGTGTTGTTAAATTATTAAAACCTGTTCTCTTACTAATAAATCACTTTAAAAACAATTATTCCGTTTTATGTTTGTTCTTACATATTGTTTGTTTTATGACGCTTTAAAATAACGGCTTCTTAAATTTAATAATTAATTGTTTCTTTTTTTTATCTTCATGCTACACATAGCTGGGTAAATGTTAAACAGTTCGTTCCCATTTCGATACTTCTATTCCTTACTTTCTGCCGAATTCTAGTGTTTTAGTTAGGCTACAAAAATCTTTAAAATCCGTACAAATTGAATCCTTATCCATTGTATATTCAGACAAGAAATTCTTTAAAACTTCACCACGATGGTGCAGTACATATACATATTCGCTACATTTTTCCAAAACATATTTATCTTAAAACAAAACAACAAACAACACAACCACAAACTAAACAGAAACAAAAAAAATAATTGACACTCAAAACCTTAGTTTTTTCTTCGCGTTATCTGTCCGGTAGTAATAAAACATACAATACCTACCCAAGGTAGTATAAAAAGTTACAGATACAAAACGAGTAATCTCGAGTGATAGCTTCTGCAATTGGCTGACCTCATATTATTTTGCTGAGAGAAGCCTCTACGTGATCTGAGTATTGAGTGCGAGAAATATATCGTGTATCGTAGTATCTGATAATAAAAAATGTGAAAGAAACGTTCGTTCGTACAGAAATATCTATTCGTACGACGTTGTACGTTATGACTGGGTAATGAAAATATATTCTTTATTTCTTTCGGGGCCAGTCGAGGCGCAGGGGTACAGTAGTGATACTACTAGGTCGTGGGTTCGATTCGCAATTGAGCTCATGAAATATTTAATGTATCGAATTTCATCACTCAACACGGAAAGCGGGGATCAAATATAATAGTGAACGGAGTGTCTCTTTAGACTCATTAGTCTCAGGTTCCCTCAGCCTACCTTGATGCTAAAATGTGCTAAAAAAAAAAAATAACTTTAAATTTACATAATTTTCATTAACTACCTTCACTAAAAACAATTTCCTTAAACAGTAAACCTTATCAAAAAAAAAAAGAAAAAGCAAAAACCTAAATCCGTTCAGCCTCAGACTCAAGATCTAGGTGGCCTAATTTCGAGCTAGGTGCAGCATCCCAAGTAGCTACATAAAAGACAGACTACATACGTAATTCACTGTCAGCTACTTAATGATGATGACGTATAACAAAGCCCTCGTCTCTGAGGAGGCGCTGCTAATTAAATTCGCGACACTTCCGACGAGTCGTTTGTCTGTGTATCTTTAACTGGGTTCGTGGAAGTTTTATAATTTGATTAATTTGTATGTATATTATGTGAATAGGTATTTTACTTTTATTAAGAATAATTATAATTATTACACCGCTACATTATAATAATTATTATAATGTAGCGGTGTTGAGTTCCGCCACTCAACACGCAGTCCTCCTCCAGAACTCGGCGGAAAGTGGGGAACGGACTTAACACTAGGTCCCCTCTGCCTTCCCTGCTGTGCGCGGGATACAGCGTGAAGCCGATTTTTTTTTTGATACAACTTGGTAAGACGTGAGCAACTTATGCTTGTCAACTTTTTGTGCTTCCCGTTGACCTACAATCTCGAAATTGATATGGAACCCTTAATTTTCACATTTTTGCAACCAGTTTGTTATTTTCAGTGCTCCAAGAGACTACAAACCAATATATTTGATATTAATTTCAGCTCGATACCTCCACGCGATCTTGAGATAAATGGCATTGACAGACGGACAGACAAACAGCTAAGCAATCTTATATCTTATAAAAGTTCCGATTGTTCCTTTTGAGGAACGGAACAATAAACATAAATAAAGAAAACACAAAGGAAAAATAACTATATTATAATTAAATTTGCGTCACTTCTCCGCATTCCGTTGGTCTGCGTCCGCGTCACCTGTCATTTTAGTGGAGCGTTGTCGCTGTAATGGATCCATTTTGTTTATGAGTATCACTTGGTTTTGCCGTTTTATCTTTCAGTATTATGAAATTTAAACGTCAACTCTAGTAAGCTTTTCTACTTGGCTAAATTTCACTGTATTTCTTTTTTCATTGTTATTCTTTTAATGAATTGAATATGAAATATAAAAAAAGCTATAGTTTTTTTGTTTGTACTTTTTTTTAAGTATTTATGTATTATGTTCTATATAATTTTTTAATGTTTTTCTTAGTACCAGATTGAAGAAACTGAAATATTAGTAAATAATTTTATATGTCCCCGAGCGAGGTTCGAACCCACAACCACAAACGCCGTCACACGCTTGTGCCACTGCGCTACGACCTCATACTTACCTAAATGGATACGTAAAAGCCTAAAACAAAATATTTCTCACAATGATCTCTTTATCTATCCCAAAACGACGGGGTGCACATAATAATAAATATAAACCACCACTCTTTAAAATCCCCTATAAAAATATCTTAAGCGATTTCTCTTGTAACGTTTGGAAACGATATCATAAAATTAGATATGTTAGATAGTATCACTTTAGTTTATACTAAATCCGATTTTTCTGGCGGTGGTAATCTTTATTTATTTTGGTTCATTATTTTGGTTACTTATCGAATAAATTATGGTTACGGAAATAAGTAAGTACAATACAGTTAATTTATGCTTTCTTCTATTTTTTTCATATGTGTGTTTGTCAATTATTTAGATTTTCTATTTAGAGACAAGTTCAGAGTTCGGTTTCCACTTGAGGAAGTATTTTTTTTTAATTTTCATTTTCTCGCTTTGATAACGAAGGAAAGTGCGACGTTGAGTTCCACCATTTCACGCAATGTTTTCAGAATTCGGGGACAAGAGGAGAACGAGGATGTGTTAATGGGAACGAAATGTATCAGCCCTAGTTTCCCAGGTCTCCTCTACTTATCCTAGTATGTAAGGGATAAGGAGTAAAGTCGAAAAAAATATCTACTAAAAAAGACTAAGACTACATTACGCATACTTTACAATATCTCAAATCAAACAAAAATCAATTATTGAAAAAGAAAACAATATACACAAATCAAAATAAAAATCGGGTTATTTCTACCATATGTAGGTTCGATTCCCACTCGAGGAAAAGACATATTTATTAACATTTATATTTCATTTCTTCGCTCTGATGTCGAAGGAAAGCGCGGCGTTAAGTTCCGCTACTCACCACACAATACCTCCAGAACTCGGCGGAAAGAGGGGAACGGAGTGTCTTAACACTAGGCTGCTGTGTGCGGGATACAGCGTGAAGCTGATCTACCAGTGAGTTCATATTTAATTAAACTAAAAAAACACTCATCTAATACCATACAATCATAACCATTCAAACGCGAATAAACGAGATTCAGTCTAGACGTGAAAAAAAATCAAGAGCAGTGGTCATAGCGTAACAGAAAGGGGTATAGATGTGAAAAAACATAAAAAAAAACCCAACATTTCTCTAACGTAAAAGGAAAACCGCCATACAAAGCCTTGCCCTTCACTAAAGGACCCTTACATAAACTGACAAAGGTGTTAACAGTTGGGGCAGTCCCATGTGGACCCAAATAGGGCCAACCCTCAGTTGGTAAAGACAGGTGAACATAAATTGTGGACCCTTTTAGTTCGCAAATTGCAAAAGTGGTTAGCGCTAACGACGTCAACCACACACGGTAATGATAAGTAATGGGTTCAATCGATTTCTGTTATTCGTTTTATTTGTTTGTCTGTTACAATAAAAACTATTTAGTTTAATGTATTTTTGAAAAATTGTGATAAGAACAAATAAGTTCGTAAAAGATTTTTTTCTGTAATGACTGAGAGAGTGAGGCCAGTCGTGGCATAGAGGCACAAGCGTGTGACTGTTTTCCCATGAAGAAATTAAATATTTAATATTTTTATTTCTGTCCTCTAGTGTCGAGTTCGGCGTTGAGTTACGCCATTCAATATGCAATTACTCTAAAATTCAGTGGAAAGTAGGGTGCGGACCATTTACACTAGTCTCCCTCTGTCTACCCTATTACATGCGGGATAAAGCGTGAAAACAAAAAAAATAAGTTTAATATATGGATAATCTCGTATGTAATTTTATAAGTAGATTCGTGCAAACTTTAGTATCATCTTAATAATAATGTATAGAATAATTAGGTTAATAACATTTGATTATTAATCAAAAAGAATTAAAAAAATCTAAAAGTGGAGAACGGAAGTGCCTTAATATAGAGCGAAGAGTCTTAACTCTAGGCTTCCAGGTTACTTTTGTCTACTCTGTTATGTGCGACACACAGTGTAAAGCCGAAATATCAATCCCCGAGCTTGCAATCATCACTTTTACAGTAAGCTTCTTTACCGCTGCACCACAACGGTCTCTATTTTTATTTAACAGAGTTATTGTCATCTATGACAATTTGAATTGTATGTAAGTCTTTTTCGTCTTTGTAGTCCTTTGTAGTATGTTACAATAAAAAGATAAATTTGCAAAAATTTATCTTTTTATTGTAACATACTCGCATATTTGGACTAAAAATTGCTGAATATTTAGAAAGCATCCATGAGTATAGACTCAGAGTTCCTCTCAAAAACATACCACAAACTTCACAAATTAACAGTTCCTCTATTTATATAGAGTACTGTATTTCGCTGTTAGTATTAAAGTTAGCGTACACCAGATGTCAACGCGCGAGCATTTGTGACCTAGTTTAGCTAAAACTAAGCACTGTGTGTAGGCTACGTTTGTTTTTAGATTTGTTTCATTATATTTTGTATATATATATATATATATATATAAAAAAAATGAGTCTCCCATTCCTCTGCTTATCCTGCTTTAAATTATATTCTCTAAAGTATTTATACATATATAAGGGTAAAAATGTTATTATTTAATTAAAATTTTGTTGGTTTATTCTTAAAAGTGAAAATATGATGGCTTGATGTGGACTTAAAATTAAGGAAAAAACATGTATCTGGCAAGTAACACGCGGCGAACAATCACTTTGTTTACGTTACTTGGGGATATTTGTTTGTTGTATTATATATTTCCATATATTTTTTTATTATTTAAAAATTCTTCATAGAAAATATTTTGAGAAAATAAATTGAACAATTTCTTATGGCAATTTTAATACACTTATATACAAATTAAAAATCAGCGTAGCTTGATTTGAACTCGCTTTCTTGAAATGCACAGGTTCAAATCACGATACGTCCAAATTTTATTCGTATTCTAATTACAATTTCTTACGACATTTTCTTTTATTTAATCGTATTTAAATTAATCTATCTTAAATCGTTCTTTCCGTGAAAAGAACAATTTATCAGTGACTATAAATCTTACCGAATGATAAAACACCGGGAGGGGAGAGGTCGTTATTATTGTTGTACAATTTACACTCTCCACTTGTTTCACAATAGATACTGAATCATTAGTTGATTAGGGAGTGTTAATAGACAACGATTCTTTGGCTGTTATTTTGTAGATTAAAATATATTTCAGAAAAGTTTATCCTATATTTTATTGTTTTTTTGTACATCTCCTACACAAAGAAGAATCTAATCTTTAAATTTAAATTCAACCTTTAAATGACAGTAAGTTCTCATTAAGATCCGCTGAAGATTTCCGCTGAAATCTGGAGGCATTGCGTGTTGAGCAGCGGAACTCAATGCTGCCCTTTACCTCGTTACCAGAGCAAGAAAATGAAAATATTAAATATTTCAATTTCTCGAATGGAAATTGAACTCACAATCTGTCGCGTTTACAGGCGTACGCTTGTGCTCCCGCATCACAACTGGGTTCAAATGAATGTCATATCAAGAAATTAGACTTATTATTCACTCTGATAATATAAAAAAATATAAGCATATCATACAAAACTAATTCAAGCATATTCTTGTAAAATAAGCTCTTTCGTCTACCAAAGCTTCACGCTGTATCCCGCACACAGTAGGGTAGGCAGAGGGAACCTAATGTTAAGACACTTCGTTCCCCACTTTCTGATGAGCTGATGAGCTGATGAGCATTGCGTTTTGAGTGGCAGAACTCAACGCCACGCTCTGCCTCCAAACCAGGCACAGCTTTAGGTTTTATATTTTTTTACGTATAAAAAAAAATATAAAAAATAAGAAAATATTTTATAAACACATTATCTCTCTTGGTTAACTTTGTAACGATATCATGAAATTTCATATAACATAAAACAAAATTTTAACAAAGGATGACCTTTTGAGGGAAAGCTGATACGCTATTAATTTCACTGAAACACGACGCGTCTCGTAAAAAATAACACACAGCCAGAGTATAAGGCCTTTATCCGTAGGATTTTTGTACGCAAGTAAGGTAGGCAGTAATAAATTTATGACCTGATAAAACTCTTCAATTCTTCAATTCTTGATACCAATCGGCAAGCCAGGCGTGGAGACTGGGGTTCGATTCCTACTCAAGAAAAGTTAAGTATTAATTACTTTCATTTTCTCTCTGGTGACGCGAACCAAAGGCTCATCACGTCCGCACGTTATTGAGTCCACCTTTTAATGCTTCCAGAATTCAGCAGAAAGTGGAGAATAGAAGTGTGTTAATGGGAACGGAGTGTTAACAATAGGTTCCCAGGCTACCTCTGTCTATTTTGTTACGTGAGGGATACAGTTTGAAACAAAAAAAAATTAGAAAAAATATTAAGTGCATTAAAATGTGAATTACAGGTACAGGAAGTATAACGAAAAGACCCCAAAATTCCAAACCCTAAAACGTACTAGAATATCCTATTAACTTTTATTTAAAAATGGGCACCCGACGCTCTGTCAAGTGGAAGGGTTATAAATATTTTAGTGAGGTCGTTTGAGGCACAGACGCTTTTTGAATATTTAAATGTTTATAACTTTGGTGAAGTTCCCCAAAGTTCTGATTGGTAAATCGTTATAAGACTGGCAAGTTGCTAGTTATTACAATGGATAGTTTATACTTCATTGAATTATAGATAAACAAAAGATATTAATGTTAAAAGTTAAGTTATAAATTTAACGCATATGTCATCTAAAATACACATATTTTACAAAAAAATCTTTTTACAATTTTAAAACAACGACGATAATATTCTCTTTTTAACATCTAGAAGTATATTTTGCTTTTGATTACCCTATGACAGGATGAGGACTAAGATCAAGATCATATAAAAAGGTAAGGCAGAGAAACATATAAAAATTGTCCAAAGATATAAGCTTCATTTAGTTTTCAAGATTTGTTACCAGAGTGAGGAAATGAAAATAACTCCTTTCCCCTAGTTGCAATCAAACTCACAACCATCACGTCCCGATTTCAGTTGCGCTGTGCCGCCGCACCTGAATGACCTCGAATATTTAACATTTTTTTTAATTAAGCAGCAGAGATTCATTTTTTATTAAAGATTACACATTACAACAGACATCAGATACATAAATTATTAAAATATTTGCATACAAAATCCCAATTAAGCCATACTAGATAATATTCCAAGCCTTCCCAACTTTATTTCACAAGCTAATTCCTTTTAGCGACGTCATTACAAAGTTATATCTGCGTAAAACCGGGTGTTCCGTGATAAGGTTATATTATTGTTATGACTCTACTATATTTCTGTCATTGTGATTTAACGACTGTGACATAAACATGACATAATGATATCGGGATTTCGGTGCGAGAGTGATCTTTGAGGCTTATTTTATAATGGAAGTAAGAACGTCTTATTTTTGTCCCTTTTTTTTTGCTTAGGTTCCCAGAGAAATTATTTATATTGTTTAAACGCTATGTTTCTCCTTTTTGCTCCTGACTATTAAATAACGTAACCCAACGCCGCTCTTAACATTTACAGAGCGAGAAAGTAATTTGTGGTTCAATTCCATTCGGAAAAATTAAATATTTAATATTTTCAATTTCTCGCTGTGGTAACGACAAGCAAAGTGCGGTATCGGAAGTCCGCCATTCCACACTTCTTCGGAAAGTGAAGTACGTAAGTGTCTTAATGGGAACGTAGTATTTAAACATTAAGTTCCCAAAGTTCCTTCTATACTTCTATGTGTGCGATATAGCGTCACAAAAATAATTAAAATTAAAATGGATATCATAATTGAATACTTCATTTTAAAAGAGTTTTTAATTTTACTGTGCGTATTGTTATATAAATGCTTGTTTGCATTTCTGTAGATTCACCCCTTCAAATAAAGCAAGTCGATCAATATAATTCGTATAAAACAGCGTCGCATCGTGCCTACGTTCAAAGTACAAATACACGGTAAATCGTGTTATTGGCGTATCCGCTCCCTTTACTCCTATTAACAGTGTCATAGAGATGTGAAAAAGAAATATCGATAAGGAAATTTTATTGTTTATTCAAATATTAAAAAGAGGAGAGAAAATGGAAAATGAATTGACTAGAAGCTTAGTGATTACCAACTTTGAGTTTTCAGATTTTTAAATATTTTTTATTTATGAAATAAGGCAAGGCAAACGAGCTGACCAGGTCAGGTGACCCGTACACCTGATGGTAAGTGACCACCGCCACCCACGACCCCGGGTAACACCAGAGTAGCTACAAATGCGCTGCCGGCCTTTGAGATGGAGTTAGACGCCCTTTTGAACTGTTAGTTCTCACTTCTTGCCAAATTTCATAATTCTAGGTCATTAGGAAATATATTATCTAATGTTTTGATTGAATTTACTTAGAAACTTCAAGGAGCTATAGACATATTGCGTCATGCTATGAAAAAATATACTCACAGACGAATTGAGGACAAACAGACCAACATCGACAGAAATACAGACAAGCATTTTGGTTAAGTGATCTTTTAAGATTTTGGTTTCTTTCTTTCGATGTAAAAAGCCCAAAATATCGCTAAAACTAGCAGTATTACCGAAGGTTTTACATTATAATTAAATTTATTATTTCATTGTATTGTAATATTAAATAGGTAAATTAAATTAATATAATGAACCACATTCCTTTCATATATTGCTACATGTAGGTTATAAAAAATCTCGTTTATACGAAGAGGCGATGACCCGACACAAACTGATTTTAAATGTTCGAATGCGAAACCCTTAATTGGACAGAC
Organism: Heliconius congener; assembly: GCA_018230605.1. Taxonomy (NCBI): domain Eukaryota; kingdom Metazoa; phylum Arthropoda; class Insecta; order Lepidoptera; family Nymphalidae; genus Heliconius; species Heliconius congener. The sequence continues at coordinate 21,872 of DWAO01000174.1, read as the reverse complement.
TTTTAATGAAAAACGATGTTTATTTGTAATCTTCATTTTAATAAATTATCATATATTTACTGTTGTTTATAAGTAATTATAATTTAATAAAACATTTATGATTTAAATTTTTTTGTTGACCCTAATAGCATTTAATGGAATTAATTCACAATTTTGATGGTAAACATTAATTAAGCATTTTTTACTTCAATTTGCGCATTTATATTATAAAAATATATCAAGTAATTTATTCCCGTTTCAATATTTCATGTATTCAGTTGTAAAAGTACTGATATAGTTAAATTTGTATGTAAACTTGTATTCAAAGAAATATACGGAGTTTCTTTAATTAGAACTTGTTGCCAGTTATAAATTTTGATCAAAATAGATATGATGCTTTATAACAGATCTTGTTCGTTTTTTAGAATTATTTATTTTTCAAGTTTTATCTATTTACATGCTTTAAAAGCATGTAATTGTAAAAATGAAAACATAGAGTCGTATGAGTAAATTATTATAAGCCGGAGTGTTCTAACTCAAAATTATATACAAGTGTCTTTATGGGAACGGAGTGTCTTAACAGTAGGTTCCCAGATTCCTTCTGCCTACTCAGCTACATTTGTAAGGAATACAGCGTGATTGATTCACGCTTTCGCCCGTACATAGCTGTTAAAGTTACATATAACTTTGGCAAATAAAATACTCAAAAAATTATGTTGACTGAGACAATGCATTTACTGTTTTATACGTTTCGCATTTCCACGAGAATACTTTGTAATAAACATGAAGCTAATCAAATTAGAACGGCTTGTTTTAGAAGTAAGCCTAGTGTTGGTATGTAAAACTATCGATATATTTACAATATGTTTTTATCAGCTTCACGCTGCATCCCTCACACAGCAGGGTAGGCATAGGGAAACTAGTGAAGACACTCCGTTCTCCACCTTTTGCGGAATTCTGGAGGCATTGCGTGCTGAGTGGCGGAACAGAACGCCGCGCTTTGCCACGATATCAGAGCGAAAAAATGGAAAAATAAATTTCAATAGATATTTCATTTCTTCGAATCAGTCACACTTTGTCCCTGCGCCACGACTAGCCTAAAATATATTTACACATATTTTTAATAATAGATATGGGATTGAAAAATTGAATAAGAAAATGTAGTAAATAAATAAGTAAAAACCAATCATGTTCTATATATCAATTTCATGAATGTAAGTCAAATAGAAATAAAATTTATAAAAGCTGACAAACTTAAGTTCCTGGATACTAAGATCCAGTGGATCCGGAGTGAATGGAGTCCGGGTGCAATAGTAACTTTTCTTTATCAGCTTCACGCTGTACCCCACATGTAGCAAGGTACGCAGAGGGATCCTAGTGTTAAGACATTCCAATCTACACTTTTTGCTGAAATCTGGAGACATTGAGTTTTGAGCGGCGGAAGGCGACGCTTCGTTTAGAGTGAAACCTTTGTGCCACGACTGGCCCTGTAAGTTTTTTTAAACATTTTGCCCATTTATATTGATATTTTTGACGAAATATTATTATTTTGATAATATTAATATAGACAATCGAGCTTATGCACTTATTTTGTAGGAAATTAACATACCTAAATATAAATTTGAAATGATTTTTTCTACGATGTGTATTCTATTCTAGCTTGTGAGGGTGGATGTTTCTTTCAATTTCACGTAAAAACTACGGTTGTTTATAATATTAATTATAATAATAAGGAAAAAACGGGCAAAGCCGTAGGTGGATCGCTAGTACGTTAATGCATTATTGTCAAATTTTATAATCTTATGTCAAAAAGAAGTAAGAAGAATATAGGATGTCCCATCTCGTTCAGTATATATACGTATGTATATACTGAACGAGATTACGCGCGGCAAATTCTGTACCAAATGGGTATAAAACGAAGTGTAAGCGCTCGCATCTTTTGATTATGTTGACTTAGATTTTTTGTGCGTTTCAGGATTTTTCTACATACGAGTTTTTGTATTGTTACAGTTTGATACTTCAATGTTATCTTGAAAAAAATCATTTTGACAGACGAACAGACTCACAGAAGGACAATAAAGAGATTATGTAAGAATTCCATTTATTTTTGAGTTACAAATCCCTAAAAAAATGCACTTTGTTAACATATGATTTTATTAAATTTATTAAATTCTACATACATATCATATATAACGTACATACTAGCAAGAAACAAGTAAAGGTTAGCTTATTTCATAAAACCAATAAAATTGAATCAGAAAAGAAAGAACGAGCATTTTTTTCCTTTTTTATTCAGTTTCACCCTACATTCCGCATATAACAGGGTAAAACTAACTTAGTGTTGAGACACTCAATTAAGTGCATAATATATAAAATTGATTCCTCAGAGGGGAATCGAACCCACAACCGCCGCGTTACTCTCACACGCTTGTGCCCCTGGGCTACGACGGCCTCATAGAGAACAGATGACAATATAATTAAGCATATAATATTAAAAATAACATTATAAAAATTACAAGAATTATCGTTCAAACATTTTTCATTATCCCATCCATCCTCATCATTATTAGTATTAATGATGAGTAGTAACTCATCATTAATACTATTCCTTCTTTATACATAAAAAAATATCTAAAATTGTTCCAGAAAATATAAAGTGGCATTTACGAAGGCAGCTTGTAACATCTAAAAGGCTTTAGTCGACTTTGCTAAAAAATGTAAGATCTTGAATGAAGTCATTAAAGTACATCTTAGTGTTACAAGGCTTTTACGCAGTTCTACATTTCAGGTCAAGTGAAGCCTCAAACGCTTAACCTCAACTGTAAAAAGAGATTTTAAAAGAAAAGATACGAAAATATAATTTTTGATATCACTAACCAACCAAGAATATATAGTTAACTATTTTGTTTACATAAAAATAGATTATTTTCATATAAACAAAATATAAAAATAGATTATTATATATTATATATGTTTATATAAAAAAAAGAAATTATTTTAAAAATTATTTATACGGTATTTGATAAGGTTTCGACTTTTCCTTGTCATCTAAACATGGCGAAATTTATGGCCTAAGCATAGAAACCTAAATATCAGCCAAATTCTATAATATTATAATTAATACCTTCCTACTATTTATTAAGGAGAGTAAAACTATAGTAACCATAGAGATATTAAAAGTTAACCCAATATTCCTGTAAATTGAGCAATTTCGATTTAATTTAATTCAGTACAGTTAGGAAGTCCCATAACGTTGCATTACGTTGCTGTCTCACGAGACAAATGGTGTTTGTTCGGTAAATTGACTTAGACTCTTATACTTTACGCGAATATAGAGCCTTTTATCGAGAACTTTAAACGATTTAAAATAGCTTATCACCGTGTTATTTTCAGTTTCGATAAGATTAATTTAGATACTTCTTAAAAGTTTTGGAAGCGTTATCGTCGTCATCTTTTGCTATTTTATTTTCTAATATTGCGAAATGAGTAAGGACTTTTGTGATTATAATAATTTAGTTATTATTCGTATAAGGTCTATTTTGTAAACAGATTTTATAGCGAAACTTCATAAAATATACACTTTTCCTCCATTTAAAGATATTATTTACAACAAATATATAAAAAATGTTTCACGATAGCGTCAATTTTCTTATTTTTCCTTCAGGCGTCTAATCAAGATTTGGAATATTGTTTATTTATAATATTATCTAAAAAAATGTGTTCATTCTGACAAAAACAATAAAATATAGCTCTAAGACTATAGCCTCTCTCTCTTATAAGAGATTAAAAAAAGTAAAAATAATAAACTACCTTTTTTATTCCTTTGCATGTAACGTTGAACAAATATCGTGTTTACTGATTTGTAATTATGAAGTTTCAAAAATATATATCATATTTAATTTAACGCCACTGTGACGTACGTTACCGAAATTAGGAGGCTTGATCTCCTCATATGTGAACCAAGTTCCTTATAGTTTAACATAACTTCTTTCCAAAGCATAATCTGAAATAAGCTTGAAAGCACAGTAATGTTATCGTGTAACTCAGCAATGCCCAACCAATCCATTTGCTAGATCGCTTCTCTTATCAACTCATAAATTTCGCTGCGTAGCTATAAGATATCCTAAAATATATTATAAGATTAGAAGTTTTGGAGTGCCTCATACTTAGTTCTATACTAAGTAAAATAATTTATAGGATATATCCTCGAAAAAATCCTCTCTCTCTTCTCTTTCTCTCCTCCTCTTTTTTAGCTTTAGTGTAGAGACTCCGTTCCTCCAATGTCAACCCATAGTTACCCAAATAAAACTATAACGAACTAAAAATGGATAGTGTGATTTGACTGAAATAGACGAAATGTGGGAAATAGGTTCTTAAGACGAGGGTCTTACTTCCTGCATACATATATGTAAAACATCATAAATATTAAAAAAAATATTTAAAAAAAAAAAACAGTTTTATCGATATGTTTGTAATTAAAATTTAATCACCATACTAAATACCGCTCGACATGAAATTTGGTACTCATCTTTACTTGCATTAACAATATATTTCAAACTCCTATTATTATTTATTTAAATAGCTTTTTGCCAATATTTTTGCCGTTAGCCGATAATGACAATATTTAGAAACTACTTATTTAGAGCTACTTCTTTAGAAAACGTATAAAAAATTTAACTAAATTTTTTTATAAAATAAAAATAAAAAAATCAGCTTCACGCTACCTCCCGCACACAGTAGGGAAGGCAGAGAGAACCTAGTTAAGACACTCCGTTACCCACTTTCTGCCGAATTCTACAGGCATTGCGTGTTGAGTGGCAGAACTCAACGCCGCGCTTTGCCTCGACACTAGAGTGAAGAAATACTGTGCCACGACTGGGCTTAAATTTTTTATACGTGTGGATTAACACTTTAAAAATGATAAAAATGACCATAGAGCTACCACCAACTTAGAAATCATCAGTATATTTTTTACCATGTACTCCGTCCTTTACTTTCCGCTCAAATTCGATACATAGCATGCTAAGTGGTGTAACTCTACACCAACACTTTGACACATCAGTGAGAAAAACAAAATAAATCACTCCTCCGAGTAGATATTCAACTGATAAATACGGCGTTTCAAACTTATTCCATTACGTCACGGTGGCTTCTGAACTAAAATTATACATACTAAATTTTTTTTAGCTTTACGCTAAGTAGCCGTTTAGACAGAGGGAGCCTTTTGTTAAAACACTCCACTACGTACTTTGAGTGGCGGAACTCAACACCGCGCTTTGCCCCGACACTAGCAAACAAGCCAAGCAATTAAATATTTCATTTCCTCAAGTGAGAATCGTACCTACAACTTGTCGTATTTACGATCACACGCTGTGCCGCTGCGCCGTGACTGGCCTCGATACATTGTATTATTAATAAATATCAAGATGAATTTAATTATAATTTTGTGTTCATACTCTAGAAACGTAGCGTTGTGTATACGGGTGGCGGAGCAGGATATAATAATATAACAATAAGCTGGCAAGGGACGGTTATTTATTCACAAATTATCATTTTGCTACTGGCACAATATGATACAGGATGTCCTTATAGCTTTCCGTGTAAGGCAAACGGGGTTCACTTTTGTTATTTTAATAGAAAATTATTAAAATAATATGATTAATGATGAGGCCAGTCGTGGCGCACGGTCAAAAGCGTGTGATTGTAAACGCCATAAGTTGTGGGTTTGATTCGCATTCGAGGAAATGAAATGATATTTTCATTTCTTCGGTTTGGCGTTAAGGCAAAACACGGCGTTGAGTTCCGTTGCTTAACATATAATGTCTCAAAAAATCAGCGGAAAGTGGGGAACGAATTGTCTTAACATTAGGTTGTTGATGCTGAACTTATCTTTGCCTAATCTGCTATATGCAGGATACAACGTGAAGCAAAAAAACATATTTGGTGCTGTGATTTAGAAGTGGCTATGTCTAAATAAATTGGTTAACGGAGTGACACGACACTCTCCTTGGCCTCTCTATCTTTTTTTTAAAAGGAAATTGTGTTTGGTATACTAGTAGTAGATTTTTTGCTGATTTATCTGAGGTTACTAGATTAAATTACGAAACTACAGGTTTTCCTACCCTATTGGCTTCTCCATTGATGTAATTATATATCTAACGTAGTAAGCGACACGATACTAATTCACTGTATGGTCTTAAGCTAAAAATGGGGACTAATATTGTCAATGCATTAAATATATAAATGTGACAAAAGAAAAATTATAAAATAGTTAATTTTTTATTACTTTCTTTATTTATATATATTACAAAAATGCCACAAAAATAGAGAAATTATTTCTAAATGTGTGGCCAAACAGATACATTAATTTTTTTTTCAAATATTACAATCTTCATTACAGTGAAAAAATAATACATAACAGCATTCCACAAAAAAAAATAGCAAAAACGAAATTTGATTGTTATGACTATGCTGCTAACGGTACGGCTCGTGGGCTTGTGGACTAATTGGGGTTCGTTAGGCCCCGATTGTTTGTTGTTCGATGGATACGCAAACACGGTAGAATCAATGCCATTTTAGTTGGACTCGCGAAGTTTTAGCGGAGCATATTTGGACGAAAAAGAAAAATGTATTTGAAATACATATGTATATGTAAGTAAATTTTTATGGGTGTAGATATAAATAATGATTTTAGAACTTTATTTTGAGTTGCTGATTTATTTTGTTCTCTTACTAAACAATTTATGGATATAGCGTGTTTTAAATCACGCCTTTTTTCTTGTTTCACCTGTTTGGATATAGTAAATGCTAAGCAGCAAGTCTTAATGACTTATTTCTTCTTAAATAGGGAAAAACGTTTTTTGTTTATTATATATTACACGTTATAGTCTTTACGCAGTCAAGCATAACAGCGGCATAACGACTGGTACGATTTCTACTTTAGAGAATGAGATAATTTTAATATCCTCGCTCTGGTGTAACAAGACCTATCGTGGCGTTGAGATCCGCCACTCAACCCAATCTCAAAGTCTCTTAAATTATGCATTTTCCCGAACGCTGCCTATCTGTTCCGTAGAACAGATACAAATTGTTATAGCTCTAAAAATCTGCAAGCTGAAGTGGCATTAGACAGGTCATCTTTTTAGGAGGACTGACAAATGATGGTTAAGAAAGATCCTCGAATGGCAACAACGTCTTGGCAATAGGAGCAAAGACCGCTCTTTAACCAGGTGGACTGACGAACTGAAAGGGTCAGTAGGAAGCGGCTAGATTTAAAGGCCGGATAATAACCGGATAAAGTACCAAGCATTGCAGGAGGCATATTTCCAGCAAGCGACCTTCAACCGACTGATTAGAAGAACGAAGTTTTTAGCAGCAGCAGTAAATTCCCTCTGCCTACTCCATTATATACGGGATACAGGGTGAATCAGAAATGAGACACACATACTCGTATTATAGAGAATACGTTAGCTTATAAATTCTATGTATATGCAAATGTATAATTCATTCTGAAATACCATATTACTTGGAGAAACATTGCAGATACTAATGAGTTTTACAGCGAAGCCAGTTATTAGTATCCGGGGCTTACGGGCTTGAGATGGATTACAAAACAGACTATCTGTTAATGCTTCAAGATAACTATACAAAATGTAACAAAATATGAAATAATTACGAATTCAGCATTAAAATTTTGTGAAAATGGATAAAGTAGAACTAAGTACCTAGGTTCTATTATTGTCATCGCGATGTAGTGGAATGGCGTTCGGATATATGTAAGTGACCTATAACCATCAGGTTCAGTGCTCAATCCTACTCAGTGGACTCCACTGCACACTGTCCATCGAATTATGAAAGATTTGATTGCGTGTTGCGGAACTCAACGCCACGTTTTGCCTTGACACCGGAGTTTTCATTTACTCGAGTAAGAATCGAACCTGTCGCGTTTACAGTCACGCACTTGTTCTCGCCCTACGTGTAGCGTGTGCATGAAATATACCATTTCATAGATAACTATAATCTCATGTTTATCTTTCACAATATAACAATGTTTAGTACTATGATTATCTAAAGGCGAAACATGGATATATGTATTCATGCATTTCTAAGATCAGTTTGCGGAATGCTATGTAGGTTATGTTGTTTGGAAACACATCCCGGACTTATATGAGCTTCAAGATGCGTTTATTATTAGTTTCTCTTAGGATATAGGTTTGAGATTTAATCTATAGAAATGATGCTGCTATTTATATGAATTGTTTTAAAATATTTTCAAATATTTTAAAGTCGTCGTGGCGTAGGTGCACACTGTCACTGTTAACACGACGGTTGTGGATTCAGTTCCCACTAAGGGTAATGAGCTATTATTTATCTATTAATGTTTTCATATCTTCGCTTAGATACCAAATCAGAACAAAGTGTTGAGTTTCACTCCCCAACACTCAGTACCACGAAAAAATCGACGGAAAGTGAGAAGCGCAATGTCTTAACAGTAGGTTCGATTCCGCCTTCGCCGCTAAATGCGGGATACAGCGTGAAACTTTTTAACGTAAACAACAAGTAACCTATTAAAGATGTTTCTTTGATATTTACGCTCTACTTCATTTTGCAGGAATATTTATAAGAAATTATAGTAAATACATAAACCTATCTCGCTAGGATGGACGACAAAGCGTTACTTATCCAGGCGTTAGCCGCGAGCTATTGGCAATTATGATGGACTTTCAGATCAAAGAGATAGGAAAGTGAGGCCTTATACGTGTTAGTGAGTGGATATAAAATGAATGAGCGTATTAATCGTGGATTTTTTTTGTATATAATATGAGATGGAGTATATAGATTCAAAATAAGTCACACCATTCCCCACTTGCCAACAGTTTTATATAATATTGAACGTTAGTGAGATTGCGATTTTAATATTAATTTTGCATTTAATTTTTTATGCAATAGTATCCACAATTTCGCTTGTGTATGGATGGCATGGCACAATGGATGTTTGCCTGGCAGAAATTGATAGTGTGATCAAATACCATTGTATTAACATAGGATATAACATCAAATTTATTTAGTTCATAGAAAAAAATCGTGTAAATGTCAATTAATGAATACTTTTAACATTTTTAAAGTGTTATTCCACACTTAGGAAAAAAATAACATATTTAGATAACGTATAAAAATAGGAATTTCGTGTTCTTATAGACTAGAATGAAAGAAATGGAGAGGCTTTTGCCCAACAATGGGACAGTACAGGCTAGGAAAAAAAGAAAAAGAAAAATACGAATAAGAATAAACGCCTTATTTTATCATATCTTAGCGAGAAAATAAACATAATTCGTTTCTCAAATTGGGGGTTCTACCACCACTGACCACTGCCCCATGAGGACCTCATAAATAAATATATCTATAAAAACCCATAAGCAGCTTAAGAGCAAAGATAATATATATATAAAAGATATAAAAGAACTATAGTTGTAATATACTTAACTTATCCGACAGCACCAAGAGCAATTCAAAAGAAACGAGTAACCGTCAACATATTTGCACTTCAAGATCCAACTATTGAATAAGTGTCTTTATCTGTAGATTCATTTTAAACTTGGAAATGCTTTATATTAAAAAATACTATTTTATTATATTAATATAAAATATAAAGTATTTTCTTGATGATTTTATTACTGCTATCATAGTTATAATTAAGAAATTTATGATTAGTTACACGATGATCGTGGGTTCGATTCTCATTCGGATATAAGATTGTATTTCAGTTCTCGTTGTCTTCCTCTATTAAGTGAGAATCCTAATACCAAAACGCAGTACTCGCAATTTCCAATGTCAATAAAATATCAAAAAAATACTTATAATGCGATCATTATTCCAAAGTTATTTTTTAAATTAAATTTAAAATGAGATCTATGTTAGATCTCATTTTGACTATGATAAAGACCTTATCATTTACCTATTTCTGCTACGACTGCTTGAAATCTTGGACGATTAAATCCTGAAGCGTGGATTGAAAACCTAAATAAACCAAAAAAAAATTATTCCTTAAGAATCCAATAATACTTAAACATACTTACAGACTACTCTAGGTGATCCTTTATTGCTAAAATTCTATATTCTTAAATGTATAACTGGAGTTTAGTGTGTGTAATTTTTATTTCTGTTTCTTAAGTCTTTTTTCCGTTCAAAAGTATATCAACTTTAGTTTTATGTTTAAAAGAAAACTTTGCTGGCAACAGTAGAAACGTTGATTTATTAATATAAGTTTATTATAAATGCGAGTTCTTATACAGCTCTGAAATAAAAATAAAAAATAATATATTGTACAACTAGTTACAAGAAACAGTGACGTCTTCTAGTTGAGCAAAGTAATCATTTATAAATTAATTTAACTACCAATTTGTTGTGAGTTTGATTTTCACTCGGGGGAAAAAGATTAAAAAAATTCATTTCCTCACTGTGACCGGCGTTGAGTTTCACCACTCTTCATTTTAAGCCTTCAGAATTTAGTGAACTATGGGGAACGGAAATATCTTAATGAGGACGATGTGTCTTAACTCTATGTTTCTAGATCACCTCTATCTACCGTGATATGTGCAGGATATAACGTGAAGTTAAAAAAGATACCGTGTGGCGATAAATTCCAACTCTCTAGCAATATGTCCTTACAAAAAAAATTATATTAAAACTGTTTTTACTTTTCTGAATTGATAGCACAAAATAAAAAAGTTATTAATCAGTATATTCAGTATCCTAATGAAGTCTTTTCTTTTTTAGGTTATAGCGAATCTTAGATTTATCTTAACTTTACTTTTACTCGATTTTATCTAAAGAATTTTTACAAGACAAAAGCAACTTGAAGTTTCTACAAAAATGTTATACATAAAACAACTAAGTTTAATTAAAAGTATTGTTTGAAAGGTTGAAATTTAGTCTTTTAAAGTTACGAACTGACGTAGCGCGATAAAGTTAAATAAGTAAGAATATTTTTTATATCGTAGATAAAGAAACCAGCTTTTATATTTTACCTTTTTTTCTAATTATACCATCGCGATGATTGTAGGTTCGATTATCAACTGGTGACAAGACTAAGCCCACCGTCGGGTTGAGCCCGCCCGCCATGCCATTTACAATGTCTCGAAAATTGGGCGGAGTATAGTTAAGGGAGTATCTTTACATTTCTTCTGATCATATCCTGTTATGTGGGGATGATACAAAGTTGTTTTCATTTTAAATGACCAAAATTACATTTTACATTAAAAAAATCATCATTGTTAACACGATGGTTATGGGTTCGATTCCTACTCGGAGCAATAAATGAGTTAAAATAGGTAATTAATTCTATAAATCTAAATGCCACGAAATTTAGCTTTGTACAATCTTAAAATATATTTACGTATTTACTCGTATTTGGGTAGAGCAATATTACTACCCTATTCTAAGCTAAACACAAAAATACACGAACTATTTAAACACACCCTTTCCCCGATTCAAACTAGCACTACCATACACATTCTGATAAGCAACCAAACCATCACAGCCTACATTAATTACATCAATTTCATCTCATATTACTAAATTAAAATGAAATTTCACATAAACCGAATTTGAAGCTATAATTTAAATCATATTGGCTACATTATTACTAGTAACTACGATCGGACCGGATCTGGTGCAGAATAAGCAGATTTCCACCAATTTCCCGACAGAATATTTATTGGCCCTTCGGAAATGCTTGCGCGTTAAACGTAGAACTATGGACTATTACGGAATATGGTGCAATATCGACGTTTATTGTTTTAGCACCTGGAAAAGATTTTAGTGTTATTAAAATTTCATTTGTTGAATTTCTTCGAAAAAAAGGTTGTTTTGGCAAGTTTGTTTGTATGTGACATTGGATGATATTTGATGATGATGATGATCTGTTTAGATGAGTCATAAAGTCTATGGAACTTTATTTATTCGTTCACATAGGAGACTGAAACAATTACATACATTCTTGGGCCCAGAATGTAAAAAGAGGAAAATGGTTTGATTTAATAGTTTCCGGTGCATCATTCCCTCCCTAAAAATTTTGTCAGTTTTGGCATTCTAAGAAACGCGTTAAGGCTTGTTTAAAGGCTTGTTTAATATTTAGTAAAAGTGAGGCTATCGCGCGTTTCACACAGCGATTCATATCTAAAGCGCGGCGGTCGTTAGATCCAAAAGATTTCGGTGTCCACTGGTGCAGCAAGGCTTGTTTAAAGTAGTAAACGCGAAAGCACTCAAAACGCGTCGAAACGAACGAAACTAGAAGAGCAATGTCAATCAGCTGTCACATCTGTCATTTGAAATATGATTGATTTTAATCGATTCAAAATGGTTTTGTTTTTATCAGTAATTCATTGCCGTTTTCTTTATTAAAACTGTAATTATATGCACAGATAAGTAAGTTAAAATACTTAAACTTAATTAAAATGAAAAAATCTTTTACTTTTGTAGTACTGTAAAGAATTAATTATATGGATTAAGGATCTAATATTTTTTTCTCTGCTTTCAGATTGTCAATTGGGCTGATTTTTGGTATTCTAAAATTGAAAAAATATATAATTTTTTAAGACTATTACTCAAATTTTTACATTTGGGCCCACGATATTCCGTTTTCTGTATAGGAAACTAACAGTCTTATTGAAATGATCATTGCTTTTTCTGAGATATGTATGTTTTTCAGGTTCATCAAAATCGGTTGAGTGCATTTTGTGGAGTTACTTATAGTTCTATTATGTCGAGGCGCAAGGGCATGAATGTGTGACTGTAAACGTGTCTGGTTGTGGGTTCAATCCACACTCGAGAAAATAAAATATTGATTAGATTTATAATTTTATTTCTTAGTTTCTGGTATCGAGGCATAGCGCGGCATTAAGTTCCGCCACTCAGAACACAATGCTCCCGAATTCGGCGAAAAATTGAGAACGAAGTGTCTTAACACAAGGTTCCCTCTACCTACCCTGCTGTGCGTGTGGAATACAGCGTGAAGCTGATTTTATTTTTTTATTATATTTTATTATATTATTAGCAAGGAAAAGGAATATAACGTTCAAGTTTGTATATTAAATAAATTTGACTGATACGTTCATCAATCATAGAGATTACGAAATTGTTAGAAGTTAGTTTAAATCAGATTTTAAATGTAATTAAATAAAAATTACCACATGAGTGATGATAACGGTAGTAAACTAACATTTTAAAGCTATGTAATTTCCCAATTAATATATATGAAGATTCTACGACCTTCATATATATAAATTAGGAAATTAATATATATGAAGGTCGTACAATCTTCGACCTGCGATTCGATTCTGCGACCTAAAGAAAAGTGGGAAGTGGAATATCTTTATTTAATCGAATGTCTAGATTTAAACTTTAGAACTTAATTATAATGCTTTTATTGAGTAGTAACTACTACTCAATAAAAGCATTATAGTCTTAGCTACCTAGATTTATATACTAATTAGATATACGAATAGATTTATATACTAATTAGATATACGAAGTGTTAGTTATTGAGTTAAAACAATTTTAATAAGGTTATTTGTTAATTTGAGTTAGTTAGGCCAGTCGTGGCGCAGGGGCACAAAATGTGATTGCAAAGAAGAGAGAAATTAAATATTTATTTACATGTATATTTTAATTTTCTTCGCTATGGTGTCGAGGGAAAGCGCGGCAACACGCAATGCCTCCAGAATTCTGCTGAAAGTGACGAACGGAGGGTCTTAACACTTCCCTCTGGCTGTCATGCTGTGCACGGGATACAGCGTGAAGCTGATTTATCATTTATTTATTTAAGTTAGTATTTAAGAAGGACTTTATATATTAATTATCTAATTTTCTTGTTTATTCAAATAATAATTTCATTGCGCGAACTCACTAGTGAATGGGTGTAATTTGTATTTTAATGAACGGACTGCATTTGAAGGATTTAGGGGTTGGGATAATTGGGGTGCGGAAGCGAATATTAGTATTAGCCCTTACAAATTTATGCTATATTATATATTATACATTTATGCATATTTATACATTATACATTTTATGGTAGATTTTCACAAAAAAATTAAAACGCAATTTACATATTTAATGCGTTGACATCAGAGCGAATAAATAAATATATAGATTTAAATAAATATTTCATTTCTTCGAGTTGGAATTGAACCCACAATCAGTCGCGTTTGCATAGTCACACTTTGTGCCCCTGCATCACAACTGACCTCTCAACATATATTTAAGCTATACTGTAAAGTTTATAGTATAGTTTTATGTATACATGATATAATACCCAATACAACAACACAACAACAACAACAACAAATACAAGGTTACAATTTTTGTAAAGATCTTGTTCAATTCTGCTGTAATATTACAGAAAGTGGAAGAAGCCGGGCACGGGTCGCTAGTAGCTTTGGTAACATTGAACTATAAGATTTTTTTTATCCTTGTATTTATAAATTCAATAAAAAACATTTTTTAACCCATTTCCAAAAAAGAACGTAGAACGAACTACAAGACCATTGCTAAATAAACTAAATTAAAAACTATATTTTCGTGTGTTTACAAATAAACTGGCGTTTGATAATTTCAGCGTGAAATCGGCTTACGACCGCAGTGTGATTGGGCTAAATAGAAAATATTACATTATTTAGCCTCTCTTTGACGTTACGGCGGAAAATTTAGAACCAGATTTACTCGAAAATGGTTTAACTTAGGAGATATTTTGCAATTTTTTATAATTATAGTACTTTTTTTATAATTAATAACGACAACAAACTCCGTGCCCTGTCTTATTATCTTTTCCAGATACAGGAATTGAAAATTATTTAAATATTTAAAATCTCCACTAGTCGTCGAACCCACAAACACTGTGTCAATGGTCAGGCAATGCGCTAATATGGCGTAAATATTTAATCAAATTCAATTGAAATTCTCAATTTTCTTTGAGATAATAAGTATACAATAATTAATACTATAATTTATTTAAATTAAATCAATATATTAATTCAAAATCTATTATTTTATTTTGAAAAAAATTGTTTAAAACAAATGACTATAATTTAATATGATGTAAGATTAAAAGATTAAGGTTAAATTAATATTTATTGTTAACTTAAGTAAATTACTACTGATCAAATAAATTCCCTTTATACGAAGACCACCCCTTTTAAAGAGGTCGGAGGGCACTGTTAATAATTAATTGGTGTTGGGACATCGTCTAGTTAAAACAGTATTTCAATTACAGAAGTATTTGTCACTAGAATATTGAATAATTATAAAGAAAATTATCTATTTCTTTTATTTTTATTAGCTTTTTCATGCACACCCTGCTAGGCAGAGTAATCTAGTGTTAAGTGAAAAAAGTTAGTGTTGAGTGAAACTGAAAATAAACGTGAACTCGACAATTTGCTTCGTAGCCAGAGCGAAGAAATGAAAATATTAAATGTTTGATTTCCTCGAGTGGTAATCAAATCCACAACCTGTCTCGTTACAGTCTCACACAGATGACTTCAATTTGCTTTATATTCACAATTGGTTTTACTCGTGGCTTCGTCCTGTGGTGAAGTTTCAATAAATAAACACAACTGTATGTCACAATGCATATTTCAAATGCCCGAGGTAACTGTGCCCATAGATATGAAGCCCGTATCGACTATTCAACACAAAAATATTTATTCAATTGAACGAACTAATCTCAGGAACTTTTTTTTTGAAAACGTTTCTTTACAATAAGACTTTATTCAACTGGACAAAAATAACTTAATTGTAACATTTATTTAATAATTTGGTTTCTCCGTTCTGGTAACGAGATAAAGCACAGTAGGTATTGTAATTTCACCACTCAACACGTCATGTCTCTAGAATTCAGCGAAAAATGAGGAGCAGAACTGTCTTAACGGAGACGTAGTGTCTTAACACTAGGTTCTCTCTGCAAACAGAATTTTGGAATTTATTATTACTTAAAAAATAATAATAAATTTCAAATTTCTAAATCTAAATTTCAAATAACTAAGCACCTCTGCCTGTTAAACTCGGGACACGTGCCAAAGTTAGTACATCGTTAAAACAACGCGTCGCGTACTGTAACTGTAATTATTATTAGTTTGAAACATTTATTTTGGAGTGATGCTGACAGATTGGATTAGTTAAAGTTTTTTGTTGGGAACTAAAAGATATATATCCTAAAAGATAGATATATATATATATATATATATTTCGAAGAAATTGAGCGGATATTTTTTCTTTGGAATCATTTATAGGTATATATTTATATACAGCTTCACGCTGTATCCCACATATAGTAGGTTAGGCAGAAGTAGACCTGGGAAATTAGTGTTAAGACACTCCGTTCCCTATTTTCCGTAGAATTTTCGAAGAATTTCGTGTTGAGCGCTGGAACTCAACGATGCATTTTGCTTTGTTACCAGAACAAATGAATAAAAAATAATAATTAATTCTCCTCAATGAGAGTCGAATCTACAACTGTCATGTATACAGCACACAAGTTTCAATCATTTCCAAAAAATATTTCTTTTTATTTTTTTAAACACATGTAGCCTTTACAAATAAAAATTGACTTCATAAGATTAAATGTACCAAACGAGGGCATTTCGATATTAATTGAACATTTTCATCTGTTAAATAGAAGGAATGGAATTGATATTTGAATGAATTTATAAGGAAAGTATTTGCTCAGTTTTTTTAGAAAACTAAATAAAAAGGTATTTTTACTGGTATTAAAAAGATATTTTAACCGTTTTTGTGACTTTCAAAAAGTATTTCTTGAATTTGAATGTTTTTTTAATCACTTTAAATTAACCAGAATGAACTTTGAATAACTCATATGATTCGTAGCGCAGCGGCACGAAGTAAAACCGTAAAACCGACTGGTTGTGGGTTCGATCCCCACTCGAGGAGAGGAAATATTTACTTAAATTTATATTTCCATTTCTTCACTCTGGTGTCGAGGCTAAGCACGGCGTTGAGTTCTGCCACTTAACACGTAATGCCTTCAGAATTCGGCAGAAAGTGGGGAACGAAGTGATTAAAACACTAGGTTCCCTCTGCCTTCACTGCTGTGTGCGTGAACAGCGTGAAGCTGATTTATTTTATATTTAACTTTGATTTTTTTTAATCACTTTAAATTAATCAAAACAGATTTTATAACGAGTAATGTTAATATCAGGTCTTACAAGCTATTATAGTTATATAGCACAAGCCTAATTAACATATAAAGTACTTTTTGTCACAGCAAATAACATGGCTTATGGGATGGACGTATTTTTAATTATTTAACATTTTTTTAACATTGTATTTTTAAAGCATCACCATTGTTGTTGCTTATCAACGCAAGATTGTTCTTTTTTAGCTATTTTTTTCTAATATTTTTTTGTGGACCAATGGGTAATTAGTAAATACTACAGATATTTAGTACTTCACTTTCAGGCTTTGCGTACTGTATATAACTTGACAGCATGTATAACTAGAAAATTATTCAAATGGCTATTACAGCCGGGAATAATATGTTTTGAAGTAAAAATACAATAATTTACGAAAAATACAACTAACAAAGTCAGTCAAGATGACATTTTTGCTCACGTCGATATATCATAAATCAAAAAAAGCTACAACAACCTTTATATATTTATAATTAAATATAACGTCAAAACCATTAAAATATATTTTATAATGTATCGGTCCTTATGAAAATTATATTAAAGCTATGAGAAGCGCCTGAAGGAATCATTAAGGTAAATCCCCTGCATGCCAAATTAAGGAGTGTAAAATTTTAAGCGTCTACGATACTTGAATAATGTTATATTGTGTGAATAAAACGAATTACAGGGTTTTGTGGAGGATATATCACAAGTTCGTGCTTTATCTTCTAGATTGTATAAGAATTGTAACTTTTACTTATATATTTGTATAAATTAATTATCAATTGAGGCCAGTCGTGGCCCAGGGGCACAAAGTGTTACTGTAAAAGCGACTGGTTGTGGATTCGATGCCCACTTGAGAAAATGAAATATTTATTACAATTTATAATCTCGTTTCTTCGCTCTGGTGTTAAGGCGAAGTGCGGCGTTGAGTTCCGCCACTCAACACGCAATGCCTCCAGAAGTTGGCGGAATGTGGGGAATGCAGTATATTAACACTAGGTTCTCTCTGCCTATGCTGCTGTATGCGGGATACAGCGTGAAGCTGATTTAAGTGATATTATACCCGTATGATAATTTTTTTCACTGGGAACTAAGTAATTGTTATTTTTTTTTTGACAGTTTTCTCGATTTTTATTCACACTCTTTGGTTACCAAAAAATATGTATACAAATATAAAAATCCGGTTAAGTTCAAGTCGCACTCGCCCACCGTTGCTTCCATACCAATTCAATATTGTAGGTCAATGGGAAGTACAATTTATAACAGTTTAACAAATTTGTAAATAGGCGTATATATTCATTTTCTAGAAAGTTAACAAATATAAATTTGTAATATTTTATTTCTTTATGAAATAGCTATAAATTTTCACTTTTTTACGTTATTTCTCTTTTTTGTATTAGAAGTTCTCACTTCGTGCTAAATTTCGTTACTGTAGGTCCACGGGAAGTAACCTACAGGTTTTAATGTCCACGGGAAGTACCCTATAGGTTTTGATTTCGCGGCGGATTTCATGCAAAATCAGCAAAAACTATTTGATTCCATTGACGTATAAGCTTTATTTTCAAGATACCATACAAACAAATATTTAATATCCATTTCAGTTTGATAACTCCACGCGATTTCGAGATAAATGATCTTAGCAGACAGATAGACGAACGACGTCCGTGTTTATCTTTTGAATTCAACCCTAAAAAATAATGATAATAATTGAAATCTACACAAGAAATACTGAAAAAAAATAGTATGAGAGATCGTTGGAGCAATTGGACGACAAATTTTATTATTCAACATTATTATTGTATCAACTAAAAATAAACTATTTTTTAAAATAAAATCTTAAGATTTGTCTCTTGATCTTTGTTTAAGCAAAGTCAAGAAATCTAACCATATGAATATGGATTCAAGCTTATACAGAAATATTTTTTTTCTATGTACAAATTGATTCTATTTCCATAGGAATATTTCTATATTACTTTAGTGGTATACAAATACAAATAAGAATAATATAACACAATAGAAAACAAAATACGTATCAAACATTTTGTCGCCGTCTGAATCCTTTATTATTTTTCCCAGGTACAATTTTGCTTGAGAAGGTTGTATATATAATTCATCTCGGATATTGCCACACGAGGTGTATTGAAAGGTTCCATGGAATAAGCTTTATATTTTACTTAATATATGAATGTTAGTATTTTTTTCAGCTTCACGCTGTATCCCGCACATATCAGAGTAGGTTGATAGAACCTAGTATTAAGACACTCCGTTCCCATATTAAGACACTATCGTTGTTCACTTTCCGTCAAATTAAAATAAATTAAACGTAAGAAGGTGAATTTAAGACAAGTAGAAAAACTTGATACATCACTTTGTTCTCTGTGACCATTTTATAAACAGCCTCTATATACGGTATTCTCCAACGGCTTCAATAAATGGTATTCTTATAAATAGCTTCTATATTCGGTATTCTCAATTCAACGTGACATTAGCGGAGTGATCAGTGCTCAGCTGGTACGCTCGGAACGCCACAAAATAAGAAACAAACTGAACTGACGATAAACGGACATGCCAAATTAAGATTAACTTTTTTACTATCTGTACTTAAAAAGTTATATTAAAAATCATAAATCATTTATTATTTCGGCCCCAATAATAAAAAGCAGGTCCTTTTCTTCCTTCTCCTTTGTATAATGAAATCACAAACTTTTTATAGTTCATCGAAGGGTAGCGTTAGCGTTAACGTAATTTACATAAGGTTTTTGCGGCCTGCTCCAAACTTTTAGGTTAATGGATACAAATTCAGATTTAGTAAGTGAATAATAGTGATCTCGCATATTTATGATAAATAATACTGTTTGGGACCAGTCGTGGCGCAGGGGTACGAACCCGTGACTGTAAACGCCCATCGGCTGTAGGTTTGATTCCCACTCGAGGAAATGCAATTTATTTGCTCTGATTTGGAGGTAAAGCGTTCTCATCAAGCAATGTCTCCAAAACACTTCGGAAAGTGGAGAGCGGAGTGTCTTATAACTAGGCTTTCTCTACCTACCTGGCTACATACGGAACAAGGTAAATCTGGAAAAAATATTGTTTGCCTACATAATGATATAATGTTTATAGTTGAGAAGGTTTGTAGTTCAGCCACAGTCACTCATCAAATTATCGATACCATTTGTAACAATATATTTTTCTTAATATCTTTACGAAATATCAAGGGAAAACTAGTGTTTAAACACTCCGTTCCCCACCTTCTCTCACATTTTCGAGGCATTGCGTGTTCACTGGGGAAACTCTACACCATTCTTTATTTTTTTACTAGATCGAGAAAATGAAAAATATCATTGCCTCGAGTAAGATTGAACTCACAACTGTAGTGCTTAATCACACTGTATCAATTATTAATTTTGATCATATATAGTTTAATTTTGTTGGTTAATTTTTTCTTTTAAATATGAGGTAAAACTACTTTTACGGTTTCAATTTGGCCGTATGTTAAAATTTTATATCAAAATCGCCTTTTAATGCTACGCTTTTAACACTTTCTGGTATATTTTATGAAATACAGTCTCGGTTTAAACGTGCATTCTTTATGAACTTAATAAACACGGACTAAATGCTAGTAGCAAAATGTTTTTCGTTATTAAAGATTTTTTCATAATTTTGTGTTTTTGTGATGTGTAGTTAATAGTTATAGATACAAATACAGAACGTGTGGTTATTTATATTTATGTTTTGTTTTAACTTTCGTAACGTAGTGGTACTGTTTAGGGGAATGAATATTATTTATAATCTTTAGTTCACTTCTCCGGTAGACGAAGTGCATGGTTGAGTTTCGCCAGTCAACACATATAATATTTCGAAATTGGATGAGAAAGTTGAGAACTAACTATTGTAACAGAAGGTCCTGTCTTGTTGAACAGAATAGTAGTTATTTGGCAATTTTACTAGATGTGCTTGATTTTTCAGTTTATTTATGTACTGCCAAATGTTTCGAGGCATTGCGTGTTAAGGTTCGAGGCGGCGGTATTGAGTAAAAGACTTCAGTATCTATCCATTTCACCCCCATGTATGTTAACCGATTTTCAGAAGCTCGCCAGATATTTGAGAACTTGTAATTTTTTTCGAAAAAATCGAAATCTTGCAGAAAATTTTCAAATTTTTTTTTAGAATTTTTAAAGTGTTCCACACTTAGGAAAGAAAAATATTTATTAAGAAAACGTATAAAAATTTTAACGTAGCGAGACTCGAACCCGCGTTGAACTCGAACTCCTGGAAATGCTTGTTACATACTTATTCATGTTGTTAGCATCTCTGTAGGGAGATTTTAGTTTACTTATTTATATGTTTTCTAAATAAGTAAAATTGGCTAATACAGCCGGACTATACGCTCGTAATTTTTGTTTTTCAATACAGTTTGATAGTAGGCCTTTTGCATAATGTACTATTTCAAAATGAACGGTTTATAAGTTTTGGAAATAACATGAAAATAAATCCTTATTAAATCTGTTTAAAAATTATCCATTTTAAAAATTATCAATTTCATACGACCGAGTTATATAAATATAGTAAAGTGCTCTCTAATTTTAAAAACTACTAAAAAAAAAAGAACAGCTTCACGCTGTATCCCGCACACAGCAGGTTAGGCAGAGGAAACTTTGTGTTAAGACACTCCGTTCCCCACTTTCTGCCGAATTTTGGAGGCATTGCGTG